>CAVNYN010218305.1:2182-30683 GCA_963692815.1 Nyctanthes arbor-tristis
CCCCCCCCCCCCCCCCCCCCCCCCCCCCCCCCCCCCCCCCCCCCCCCCCCCCCCCCCCCCCCCCCCCCCCCCAATATAAAGACAACATTGAAGTTGTTAGTTGATGCTTGCTCTTCTGTGGTTCATTTTTGAAATATAGGTTCTTGACTTCTTAACTGATGAAGTTTTCTTATATGGTTTTCCATTATTACCAGTCCTTATGGGAGAGTGTCAACCATTTTTTATATGTTAATCATTGTAGAATTCATAATTTAAGCCTCAATTATTCATCATATTCAAATGATGCCCTGCAATTACATGTATTCAACTCATAGCTTGTTTGATAATCAACCTCCTCATCTGTGAATACATCAAAGTGACGAAATAACTTTCTTCTTACATTTGGGTCAGATCCTGCATTAGGATTATGTTGTTGTAAAATTACCCTTTCCACTACTTAACACACGTCTTTGTTGCAAGCATGTCTCCTTCATGTCATCTCTTAGTGGTTATAGTAGTTTGGACAAAGTTAGCATAGTTAATGGCAGATGACCATGTAAAATATGGGTATTCTGTAGCGAGATTATTGGATCTACTGTTTTACACTGTCCAATCCAAATTATGAACTTGTTTAATAATATTTCCTAGTTAAGTACTAAATGTAACAGACTCAGACAGAGAAGAATGTGGTAGTAGACTACAAAGGACATCGTGCCGCAAAGATATGTAAAGTTGACCATTCTCGTGGGAAAGCCATCTTGTAAAGATACATATAATGTTTCATGCATATATTTGTTGTTGTTTGATGTTAGCAGAATATGCAGAATTTATTAATTTATCATTGGCTAAGGGAGATATGGCAGTTGGTTTGTTAATACAATAATTTAAGATTTTTAGCTAGGTTTTGTTACTATCTACTCATTTATCTTCTGAGCTTGATTAATCATGGTGTAGCAATGTTTGTTTGTGAAGCCCATAAATTTTTGAATTTTGTCAATGACTTTGCCTATTCATTTATCTTTTGAGCTCAATTAATCATGATGAAGCAAGTTTGTTTACAAAGCCCATCGATTTTTGAATTTTGTCAATGAATTTGTAGGTCAGACCCCTCTGCTGCCCGATTAACTACTACTAATCTTGTAAGCAAATGAGCTGCAATTGAGTACCAGGTGCGTGCGTACAATCTTTTTATCTGTTCATGTATTTCTTCATCGTATGTGTTTCTGAGTGGACATTCTTTGACGTGTTATTGAAGTTCAGATTTAAAATTGAGATACTTTCAATTTACATGTAAGATTTTTTCAAAAACATTTTTTTGTTACTTGAAAGTAGGAAGCTGCAGTAACTCGAAAAGAGAAAATACATACATTTCTTGTGTGGTTTTTGTTTACATTATTGGTTAGAGTTGGCAAATAGTCAAATACAAATTGTGTAGGCGTCACTGCATTTATTTGAAATAATTTCTGATAGCACCTGGTTGAGTAAAGATTAATCGTGTATTTGTTATATCACATCAAATTGGTTGTATTTGAGCTGGAAATTTTCTGTTTCATTTCAAAAACTAAAATAACATGCTTATGAACCTAATTTCATATATGTTTTTAATCATACAATAACATGCTTGTGAACCTAATTTCATATATGTTTTTAAACATACTTAGTTATTTGTCAAAATATATTTGTCTAGAAATGGAAGAGAAAGAAATTAGTAAATTAATATTTCTTAAAATGAAAAGACTGCCATTGAAGTTTGTCCATTTGAATTTTGAAGTCCTCGATTGAATAGTATGCCAATATTTATTAAGGCCTTCACGATGATTACATATTAGTTGACATTAATAGCCAGGTGGATTTGATAGAAAGGAATTGAGTATTGCAGCATGAGAAATTTCAATTTCACTTTTGGGTCTTGAATGTAATTTAAGGAAAAATGTTGGTTCATTTTTCTTATTTTGACTGTCTTTAGCCTCTTCTGCTGCGAAGAAAATTGTTTTTGGATTTATTTACCTTTTTCTAAGTTTCTAAAAATCCATTTTCTAGATGAATCCTGCCAAATATTAAACTTCAAGAATTTTGCTTGATATTGTACTACAAATGAAGTTGATATTAGGATTTGAATATTTTTTGTGGTTAGATGTTTTGATGTTACAATAAAAAGATTATTAGTAACTATGTGGTTAAGGATTATGTGCTTATATTCTTTATTATCTTATTAAACATTTTAGATCTCTGTTGTATATGTTGAGAAATTTTGATAAATTTTGATAGATCAACTACAACTATCATGCGAGAAATAAGGTGTTCAGGTTTTAGTCCAGTTTACACCGATGTTGTTCTCTAACTCATATGCAGGTTTCTCATGTCGTAGATAAGACCTTGGAATTGCTTCTTGTGGGGCTATAATGGATCAGGTCATACTATGTATTAACTTATTGGGAGTGATAATTTTCCAATTTCAAGAAGATATATAGAAGGTTGCCAAAAAGTCAATCAAGAAAGGCTCACCAGCATCCGAGAATAGCATTGAATAAAAGAATACGGCTTTGAATATTCTTGTGTTCATTATCATATATATACAATTAGCTATGCAATTATGAGTTTTATTGGATTTTCAATGCATTGGCTTTTCCAATTATCACATGTATGTTTCTAATCCAATTAAAGGACAAACTACTTATTTTAGACTGCTATTTTGTCTAATTTTACACAAAATAGAAGTATAACGAAGGGCAACTTGCGTGCAACGCACGCAAGATCGGAACTAGTTATACAAGAATTTACTTCCATTTGTTTTTCAGATTCCTTTGCTGCTTATTTGTTTTGGTTGCCATTCTTAAATTGAAGACAAAAGTAAATTTTTTAAGAAACAAATAGTAGGTTAAGCATCATATAAGTTCTTAGACAAGGTATTCGATGCTCAGGGGACATAGTTATTTAGGCTGAAATTCTTTGCAGCCTGTAGGCTGTGTATTTATTAACTGTTTCTATGTTCCTTTGTCATTATGAATTAATTGATTGATATAATTTATTTGAAAAATAAATGTTTGAATAAACCATGTTAAGGAGTCAATCCTTACCTGTGAAATACAGTAGTAGTAAAGAATTTTTAATATAGATATTAGCTATCTTGTGAATGGTTTAAGCAGGTATGTTACTTTAAATTTTTATTTATCCTTTTGTTATTAAATTAATATTGGCTTTAGGATAATCTCGGCTTTATTTTTAACCAATTGCAATTATAAAACTAGTTGCTTAACATCTATACTTTGTAGTAGCTTGGAAAGGAGGATGAGAAAGTGCAGAGGTATGTGATTTCTTCTATGCAAATCATTTTCTACCATACCTTCTGAACATGGATATATCACTTCATTAGGATTGTACTAAGCTGCATTAGTTTTATGGAGAGAATCATCTTTCTGCACCTCTTGCTTAGTGCAGAATTTTATTTTCTTGTTTTGTTTCAATTTCTAGTGTTTTATTGATGTTAATGATTCTAAGAAAATAGAAATTACATCTACTTGAAATTTTTGTAGCTTAAAATTGACGCTCTTCCGATTTATGCTAAGCGTCAAAGATGTGGACTATCGCGATTGTCATACGCAATTATAACATTTATCTTAGAGGAGAATTGCATCGAAGCCTATATGGTTTCTCTGATATATATGTTTGGATATTGCTTAGAAGGTTTCCGTCAAAGACTAAGAGGATTGCATCTTTGTTAGCATGTTTGATGGAAAGGACATGGTATTGTCCCCTTTTACTTGTTGCCTCATCATGTTGTATATTAGACTGTATGATCTTGTAAGACAATGCTTATATAACAGCTGAAATAGATGCACTTCCAAATAGACGCCTATATTTTATTTTGTGTGCACTGCTAAATTCTAGATATTGATTTTGCAAACCTAGAGGATAGAATTTGGTTCGCTTACAATCATTAGGAATTTCTGTTAGTACTTCCAATCATTTTAATATACTTATTCTACTTATGCTTCTATGAAATTTAAATTTCATCTTAAATTCTTTGTTACTGCCTTAATTATATTTGTTTGAAGATGAATATGCTTGCAAAGTTATTTTCTTTGTGTATTAGTATAGCACCCGTGTAATGCACAGAAAGAATAATGTTAAAAAATATAACAATATGAATTTTGAAAAATGAATGGAAAATATTTGTACATTAGTTGAAAATATAAAATATGAATAACATTAAAAAACATATAACAATAGGAATTTTAAAAATGAATGGTAAACATTTGTATATTAGTTGAAAATGTAAAATATGAATGTGCATTAACGGAAATAAAATATGAATGTGCGTTAATGGAAATAATTAGACCAATAGACTCATTAATGAAATTCTTTTCCTATATTCGATGAGACCAATCAACTTGCATAGAATGAGTATAGATCTTTATTTATTAAGCATGGCACCCCATCTTTAATGTTACATTAGTGAAACCCATACTTGAATTATAAATTGATTCTTTGCATTCTAAATATCTTTGAAATTTCAGAAATTCCATCTTACGTGATTTTGAAACTCAAACTTATGAAAAAAGGAACTTGATATGAAAGAAGAATAAATACTTGTAAAAAATTTATTAGAGATCGATTTTTTGACAAATATATCTAAATGCAGAAAAATTCTAAAGTTTCAAATTTCTAAGTCATTATGTTAAAACATTTAAAAATTTTAAGAAACACTTAAAAAAATTAACCCAATATGCTTTGTGTGTTTTTAAGAATGATGTCAAAATCTTCCTAACCAATTTATTGACATTTAAGTAAAAATTATTGAGGCAAACCAAGTTCACAATAGCCTTCTAAAGTATAATGCAAGTACACACTTGCCATGTGTTTAACACTACCAACCGCCGTTGACGACATTTCGGCGAGCCCTTTTCCTTGCAAAGAAATATATTTTCTGCAAACTTAAAGCATGTTTAATTTGTTTTTCATGAAAAATATAAAACTCATGGAAAAAATTCAGTTTTTATGAGTTTTTTTTGAGAAATAGAAAGGAAAACATGGGAAAATAAGCAAAACATAACGTCACCAGTTGGCTTACAGCACCAAACAAATGTGGGAAATAAAGTAGAAACTATACTTGATTTAGATTAATATAATATAATATAATACAATATAGATATAGATTTTAAGTTAATGAGACATTTGAAGTTGAAATTGTCAAGTTTGAATGGTTAAGATTAAATTAAATAATAGGATGAAATGTCAAGGTTACACTGTGCAAATTAGCCATTTCAAAATAGAAAAGAATAAAATAATAATAAATAAACTATGACATTAGCCATGACGTAGTGATTTGGGCAGGAAAACATATTTAGACTACTCTTGATTTAGATATATATATATATGTGATATTGATAATTAATTTTCAGTTATTTCTTTGCCTTCATAATTATTAGTATAAAATGGCTTCTCATGGGGATGTTAAATATGAAAATTTAATGGGAAAAGTTTAATGATGAAAAAGAAAACGTATTGGTTAACTCTAGTATACGTTAGAACAATTTGAATTCCATTTTCATAATAGAATCCTAAGAGCTCTTTCCAATAGGCTAGATTATATTTAACAAAATATCATTAGTGGTTAGTTTAGAGGCCAAGTACGGGATAAATGATGATCTATTGATAGGTGGATGCCTATAGTGAATACTTACAAGAATTTCAATGTTTACTATGTAAAAAGAGAGAGCGTCCTACTTTTGTAAACGCTAGATAAACTTCCACCTTCTTGTTGAACTTCGGTAAAATCTAAGACATCAACAAGGAACCTTAAATCAAGTACACAAGGCTTTTAGAGACGAAGGGTATCTTAAGAACAGTTTCAGCCAACTTAATAAAACTAAAACTATATAAGAGTGCTAACTTTTCATGATATTATCAAAATTTTCATAATATTATCCAAGACAATCTTATTATTGAGAAAATTCTACTCACCTAAAATTCTTAAAAGTGTGGGGGTATTAATTTTGGCATGAGAAATTACACTTGGTATATGACATTGGTGTGATCTGGATAATATGAAGCATAACACACTATTATATCTTGGAGAAATGTTGGCATATCAAATATCATAAAATGTCGATATCGAGAAAACATGTCTAAAAAGACACAATTAATCATCGAGGGGGTGAGTGAGCCCACAAGGGAGTCACCTCTAGGTGTAACCCAACCTTTGTAATTGGAGATCTCATAAAGAAGGTTCAATGTGATAGAAACAATCTGCAATGCGTGACTAGTACTATTTTTTTTTTTTTGTGTTCATCCCTATAGTGATAGTGCTAATAAATGTGACGTTAAGAAGGGTTTAACCTTGAGTGAATTATGAGGTGAGAAATCTCGCGGGGTGCGGGTCACACATGTCCTTGGAGGACTCACCTATGTAAGAGCTGCCATGAGGTCGTGGCTATGAGATTGGGCTATTCCCTAAAGACTCTACTAGAATTAAGATGAGAAGCATGGCCATTAATAGCCCTACACCCTAAGAACTTGAGTCTAAATCGATACTGTATGTGGGACGATTGAGGTTTGGCCAAGAGACCTAATTCAAGGCTTTAGTCCATTATGGTTCTCTCAAATAAAAGTTGTCATCACTAAGCGAGGTTCTAGTCGTAAGACACTTACACCTATTGCACAGTACAGTATTGCCACTATGTGTATTATTATTATTTTGAAAGTCACTATGTATATTATTTTTATTTTAAATGTTTTAAAGTTTGTGGGAGATTGTTGTAACTTATGTTTTATGTTGAAACTTTATAACATTCTTTTGTCCTAATTTCAAAACTTATTTGTATTTTTTTTGGGTTTCACTTTTATTTCTTAGATGTAACCTCCATTCTAAAAATGTAAATGCATTATTATTATCAATCATATGGGGGGTTGAATCTTGCACTATATATGTGCTTAATTTCACTGTTTAATATGCATAATAACAACCTAAAAAATTCTCCCATACATATAATATAGTTTATACTTTTTGGTAATGCAATAGATGCTCGTTCTTCACTCCCTGTGATTGTGCTCATGGACGGAGTATTGGCTGAAAGCTAGGAGTTTTATCTTTGAGCGATATCACGCCGATAGTACCCGCGTGAGGGGAGGCCAACACGACTTTAAGACAGCGTTCTTGACACGACTATCTTAGGCCATCCACTTCTAACTTTCCTTCTACTATATTTTTATTATCTTATTTGATTGAGATGCTTTGTTTGATTTAATTAATTTTTATGTTAACAAGTTTCAATAGGAAATATATATTTTTAGGCATTTGTGCTACTACAATACAAATTGTAATTGTATTTAAAAATAAAGCCTAACTGATATATGTAATTCCCAAAAAAAAAAAAAAAAAAATTGTACCACCATCGCTACTCTATACGGCTGGATTTACTGTGAAAGCAGTATATTACTTTACTTTATTGACTATCGTAAGAACATTTCCAATACTAATGTCAAAAGAATATCTTTTATCGAAAGAAATTACCTTTTGATAATTTGTTACAATGTTAATATAGATATACTTAAAGTCATTACACTTTCTATTTTGTATTTTCCCACCTAAATCATCTTCTATTTTAGTCACGCTTATCCTGGCCGTTGGTTCCATCATGGAATCTTGGCCATTGATTTCAATTTTTTTTTTTTAAATTCCAACATGTGTTTTTCTATTTATTAATTTAAATGCATTATATTTTAATCTTTATTTTCTCTTTCTCTTTCCTAATACAAACAGTTTCTTCCATTCTATCTTTATCCAAATTAGGGTAATTCAAATCTCTCCAAATTTACTTTTAGTTATATATCATTATCTCTCAATCCTTCTCCCCATTCTCAGTTCCTTTTTATGGCAACGAAGATTCCACCCTAATATTTATTTAAACTTAAGTATTATTTACAGTTAATTTAACATTAACTGTGAGCGCCATGCATCCTCGATTTTTTTCATATATTTATCTTTATTTAGTACCTTGCAATAAAAAGGAGAAAAAATTAAAATATATATTAGCACCGTCAATGTCTTCGATATATGTTCTTCATTCCACTTATTATGTTTGTCATAAGTTCTAATAAAAGGTATAGTATACAGGTTCCTTTATGTTTTTTTATTATTTAGTTTTAATTTAAGCATCTGTTTCATGAATTCGCTTATGGGAATTATGTAACATCCTGAAAATTTTTACAAATTAAGGTAAGCAACAAAATTGTTATTTTGAAAGAATTACTTGAATATCATTGTAAGATTTATTGAAAATTAAAAGATTGATATTCAATTGACGTTAAAGAAATAATTTGATTCCTAATTGACATAAACTAAAGTGTAGTGATTTAATTGACATAAATCGAAGTTCAGTGGCTTAATTGAAGGATGAGGTAAAGCACAAGGATTTCTCAGACAATTTTCAGCCAAGTGTACGGTATATGTCACGCCACGTGTCGAGACGTCATTGGTGGAACTCAAATTTTATTAAAACTAGCTAAATTTCAACTATTATAAAAAGGGGTTAATAGTCCCCAAGGTTTCCCAAGCATTGCCAACATCTAATTTCTCTCCTAAACCCCCCAAAATTCGTCCAACATTGGGGATGGTGGAGAAACACCTATAGAAACCCAGTAAAATACCTACTTCTCACTTGAAAAGGGCCCTTAACCTTATATAGATAGATCCTAACTCAAGAATAGCTTTAATTACGGAATATCAAAGCTTTAAGGATACTTTTTCACGTAGATTATTCGAGGAATATTTAAGGTGAGTAACACGTGTATTAGTTCTGTCTCTTCTATCATTTGGCTCTTTTCTTCTCTTCGTGTCTTGGATATCTCTCTTTTGGAACTTGTGTCTTCCTTTAATTGTATTTGGCCTTTGATGATTGACGGTGCACCATTGCGTTGGATAAATGATTGTTCTTTGCCCTTGGACATCGCTAGTGACGCTATATACCCGTTTGCTCTGCTATCTTAATTGTTTTATGGTATTATGGCCTTGCTGTGTGGTCTCGGCCATTCTGATATGTTATTGAATTGTATGACTTACGGGTAGAGGCTAAACTAGTAATGTATCCGGGCTTCGTATCTTTGTATCTTTGTGGATGACTTCTTTGTGCATAAAAATATCCTCTTGTGTATTATTTTTCTGTGGGCCAATACATGTTGTTATTCACTGGGTACTTTTGTACTCACCCTCCTATCTTCTATAATTTTATAGGTATTGGACTTAATAGCTCTGTTGCCAGATCGTCCTAAAAGATGGAGAAGATACATGTATGTGATCGAGACTTCGGTGTGTGCGGCCGAAGTTTCGTTATGGGTAGCATACGGAACATTTAATAATCAGAGTGCGCAACGAAAGCGCCTCGATATTTTGAACTGTATTTGTATCAATTTTTAACCGTTAAAGGCTTCCGCTACTGTATAAAAATTCCGTTCGTGACAAATTATATCATGTTGCAGTAATTTTCAATAATTCATTGCATTACACATTGATTGTATTAACTCCATTAATTTTGTAAAGAATTTTAAATAATTAACTTTATACAGATTGAAATTTTACACGACTGATTCCATCCGTGACTTTAGCAAATAATTTTTTAAATTCATTGTAACTTCGTCATAACCATAATATTCTAAAATTTTCTTTGGAGAAGGCAGCCTCTCCCTCTACTTTTTTTTTTTAATTTTTTTAATGCATCTTTACATTTATCACGAGTTTGGATAATTCATTAAATGCCAACGTACATGGATACAATTTTTAAAGCTTACATTTGCTATAAATTTAATTCATTTTTCCAATTACTATATGTTACTGGCGATCTTGCCTTTAGCTAGCTTGAAGGAATCGTATTATATAAATTGTGTTTTATCCTAATATATGTATTTTTATTTTTCATTTTTTATTTTTTAACAGATTTCAACAAAAACTAATATGATTAAATTGCACACGTGCGTTGCATGAAGATAATCATAAATTATAGATTAAAGATCTTGAGTTTTATACATACATATCTCTTTATGAAAGGTAAATTTCAATTGCTATAGATAAATAAACTAAATCAAATAATTAACCTTATTTGAATATGTTCCTATTTTCATCTAAATCTTTGATGATAATTGTAAAGATAATTAAAAAAAATCTATATATAAACTAATAACCTAACTAATTTGTTTAACACATAAATTAACCCATTTTCACCCTCATTTCTTGACATATCAAACCATGCAACTCCATTTGATTAATGGTTTTTATCATTATTTCTTTAGCTTAAATCAAATATGGATTAATCTTGATTAAATATGGATTAATCTTTAATTTAAATCAAGTATGCACAAAATTGTACATTTCTAATAATATTAATTAACTTTTCTTAATCTATGTAAAAAAATAAAAGGGGAATAATTTGATGGGACGGAGGGAGTAATAATTTTTGTTTTAACTTCTATTGACTATATTGTATTACGAGTAGCAAATATAATCTTTTCTTTTACACACACATAAATTATCAAATATTATAGTTTAATTTTTTTTATAAAATACAATTTAATTTTCTTGATTTGTTTATATCATCTGCTATTATCATCCCGTGCAATGCACATGTAAAATTACTTGTGTTTTTTTTATCACATGTGCATTGTAGTATTAGCGATACCTTAAAGAAGTTTTAAAGGGGTCTTCTTTAGGTACAAGAAAGCACAAACGGCTACATTCATATCGAAAATCTGAACTTCTTCACAAACAAAAATTCTAGGGTGACATGAGAATGAAATATGAATAAGTGACATTTTACATGTGGCACACTTATATTGGATAATGAAAAAGTAGTCATGTGATTATTACCTAATAAATACGTGGCACGTGAGAATATCACCTATTAATATCAATTTTAAATGTCTCTCTAGAATTGCTTCTTCATAAATTATCTCATTCATTTCCTATTTTACGGGTAGACTCGGTTGAAGTGAGGAGTGGTATAACTATTGGAAAGTTCTAGGTGGAAAAAAAGAGAGACAAAAAAAGTAACAAAATTGACATGTAGTTTATGTGATAAGTATTAATGTAAAAATAATGTGATATATTAAAAAATAAAATTATACTATATATTAATTTTATTAAATTTTTTGTATAAGTATTTGTTCATATAGCACATCTCATAACTATTAACGAGTTGCCCAACAGAAAACGTCTCGCATTTTGAAACCCCTTGCAGCGCATAGAGATTGCCGCCGAATTGTTACAAGTGTAGAAGAGTAACGCATAAAAAGCAGCACGTGTGGCAATGGAGGCCGGTCACCTCCTTCCCGTTTCACAATTTCCTGAACATATCCCAATCCGAACCCCAATTTACCGCAGAGAGGAGGAGGAAGAGAAATGGCTCCCCCCATACCTAAACCATCAATAGTCACTCCACTACAAGATGTTCCCCTCGACTCGCCGGCTCCTGATGTTCCCCTCGACTCGCCCGCTCATGCCGTTCCCGTAGACTCGCCCGCACCGGACGTTTCCGTCGAGTCCCCTGCTTCTGCCGTTTCTGTAGAGTCCCCTGCTTCAGCCGGCTCCGCGGGCTCGCCCAGTTCTGCATGTTACGAGGGCTCGCCGGACTCTTCTGGTTCGTTGGGCTTGTTGGCCTCTGCTACCGCTGGGGACCCATTGCCGGCAGATAGCGAGGTAGGGTCGGCAGTTTCTCCTAAAGACGTCGCGATTGATGACGAGGGAGGGTCGGCAGTTTCTCCAAAAGACATCGCGATTGATAACTACAACGGAATGAAATTGGCTGAGACGCACATCCTCGATCTCCACAACGCTGATCTCCGCGAAAATGCTCTTTTGGAACTAACTCGGGTATCTTCTTTCCTTTCTATTTTGATTTTATTTTATTTTTGTTTCTTTTTTTGGTGCGTAGATTTTTTATTTTTTTCCTTCCCTGCTTTATTTTGTTTGGTTGAACGAAGGAAGTTTTAGCTGCTTTCTAGCGTTCATCATTTCTTTCTTTTCATTTTTTTTTTCATTTTCATTTCTCTTTAATAATACTAGTTTTTCCACCTGGGCTTAATTCTGTGACAATATATAATGAATGTTATAAAATTGTAGTTCATATAAGTGAATTTAAATAATTATGTAAATATAAAACTGTTGATTGAACAAAGTATTTTAAACCGGAGATATCCTCTTTTTGTTTAAGTGTTACACATTTTCTTTTCTTTCAAATAAAATTTCTGATTACTTGCTGAGTGGCTGTCTAGTGCTTCAGGAACCACCTACCTGTATTTTCCTCTCTCTCTCTCTCTCTCTCTCTCTCTCTCTCTCTCTTTGGGTAGCATTTTCATTTCCTGCTCATGACTTTTGGGTAAATCATAAAGTAAAGAAACTGAGCCTAGGGGGCTTTCTTGAAATTTCATTAAAACATTGTTTGGAGGTTTACTGAAAATGTATGTAAGTATTAACACATTGTTGACAAATAAAAGATGGTTGGAAGGAGAGTGACAACAGAAGAGATATACAAAGTCAATTACTGTCTAAATGTTAATATGTTGTTATATGTAATTTTATTAGATCAACTTAAACAGTATTTAGCTGACAATTGACACAGAATTACCTGTGGACTAAAGGTCATTAGGAGTTGCATGTGGAGACTTTTGAGAAGTAATATTGTTGGTAAGTGAGTTTCAGTGGAACAAATGGTTGAAAAATAATACTGAGGGGGTAATGTGATTGTGGAGTAATGTAAAAAGTAATATTTTGTTTTAGAGAATGTCTGGTTGGAAATGAGTGTAGGAGAAATAAAAAATAAGGACTAAAACTAGGGCTCAATTAGTTTCCAAGCGCAATACAAGTTGTTTATCGCTTTATTACATTGTAAGTAAATTAGACTTATGTAATCTGCGAATAGTTATGTTCTTCCCATCTTGTGCACAGCCATCGACCTTGCTGGAAAATTTACTCATTCCTCTTCTTTCTACTGTCTGTGGTCATGAACCTGTGTGCTCAGCAAATTTTCCCATCTTTATTTCTGTTTATTTATTGAAGAGTTCATCTTTTATTCCAAGGTTGACTTATTTCCAATTAATTGTGTTATGGATGCCTGATAAATTCATTCTTTGGCGATAGAAAAGAGAAGTAATTCATAATCTGGGTCTTATGCTATGGCATTCCTTTGGTACAATGGCTATACTTTTGCAGGTATAATCCTTGAACTTCTCTGATAATTTTTGGAGGAAACTTTTCGGCCTTAAGATCACATGCTTTTTCCTTTTTACCCCCCCCCTTCTTCTGAAGGATATGATCACATGCTAATTACCCATGATTTGCTGTTGTTTTAATGTTCTTGTTGTATGAGCTTCTATATCTATTGTCATTTAGTTTTATCATCACAATTTGCATCCTTTAGCATTGCTAGTTAATTGTGAAAAGCAGTGTTTATTGTCCAACTCCCATGGCATCATTTATTGCTGTGTGTTCCTTACTCTGCTTCTGCAGGAAGTAACCTGTGTCTATCCCTTCTTGTCACCACCTACCCTTACATTAGCACAATCAAACAGAGCTTGCAATGCACTTGCACTTCTCCAGGTATGATTTATTTTCTGCTTCCTTGGTATTTTGGACCCAAATTTTCCTTCTTGTCTTTATTTTTACAAGCCACATGACAAAACTGTATAACTTTGATGCATTGTCTATATGACGTGAAACTTAGGCCTCTTTGCATGTATTGATGCAACATGCTCGACACCATTTACATGGGGCATAAACAAAATGCTTGAGTTGCTGCTAGCAACCAATGAGAAAAGGGGATAGCTGGAGAGAGGGTAGAAAATTAGTAAAAGGGCAACAAACAATAAGCGTTTTATCTTCTCTTTTGCCATCTATTGCCACTTGCCACAAGGTGCGTTGGGTATTTAAGAGACTGTAACTAGAAAAAACGTCAAGCATTTTTCTATCCGTTGCGAGAAGATGCTTTGGGTATTTAAGAGACTGTAACTAGAAAAAGCATCAAGCGTTTTTTTGGTTTCTGATTGTTTTGCTGGGAACAATTCCCCCTGGGGCTGGGAAATGGGCGGTTGTGTGGGGATAGATAGGTGAAATACTAAACTGTCCAAAATGCTGTTTTATCCCTGATATATTTGAGGTTCAAAAGCTTTATCTTATTCTGTATAGTCTTATCTGTATATTACCTTTTACATCTGCTCAATTCTACTGTGAAAAGTCTTATCATTTCTCTTTTGACTTATTTATTTTCTTTTCAATCACACATCTTAAAAAATAAGTACCTTCACACTTCTCATTCTATTCTGCCATGATCCTGTATTGGCGATAATAGCTGCGAAATCAAGACATGAAATGCATGAAGTTTGATACATCATATGCCTTTAGTTACTGCTTAATTTTATAGGAATTGAAGCTAGAAACCCTAGAGACCATCCAGACATATTGCCAACCTTTATTCTTTGACTAAATTTAAAATCATTGTCAAAGCTAGGTTTTTCATTTTAACAATGCATAAAATTCTGCTTAATTTAATTAATGAGAGAATCTTTACTTCTTTAGAATAATAATTGATTGCTGCTGTGTTATTGAAAATTGAAATTCCGTTATGTGAATAAAGTTGCAGTTCTATTTTAGCTGTGAAACTAATTCATTTCATCATTATGTATTTATGAAAATCTTGTCATTAGCTGCCCTCCTCCTTTGCATTAAATAATGATTGGCGAAAGATCAAAAACTCCCGCTTCCTACAGAAAGAGCTTGTTTGATGCTCATTATTTGTCAAAATGTGAGGAAATTATAATGAGAGGTAGAACGTGTATTGGAAATGTAAAAAAGTTTGAAATATGTGGTTGTAGTTGAGCAGTTCTCAAATCAAATGTCAAATTAGTGGTAGGTAAAATTATAAATTAGGAGAATAATGAGCATCAAACAAGCTCAAAATCCATAATTGTGAACATGGAATATGAACCATGTCCTTACCTTCTCGTGATCTAATAACATTCGTTTTTGTAGTGCGTGGCGTCCCATCCAGCGACAAGAAGGTTGTTTGTCCAGGGTATTTTCCTTTTCTTTTCCACTTGTGAAGCTTCATTTCTTGGTCTGATCTAAGAGATTGTAATTTTGAAATAATGGATTTTTCTCGAAGCTTGTACTTCATTTATTCTTGGAACTGGAGAATTTTGGCAAGTAATAATCTGTGAGTCATAATTATGATTTCTGGTGGAGTTGCCCTTTTTTTTATTTGTTACACCATTATTATGATATTACAGTGGGTTTATAAAGATAGCCCTGTTATCATGCATTTGAACCGCAGAAGTTCTACCTCTTTGGAGCATGGTCACTACCACAGGCACATAAAGACATTGACATGTGCTTTTTTCCCCCTTTGAAAAGTATGATGTGGACATGTTGATTTAAGTAATGACTACGATGTATTGTATATTTTTGTAAAATCATATTTTTCTGCAGTTTTAATTTTTGTTTGTAAGTTCTTTTAAGTTTAAAATGTAACTTTTATTTGTTGTGCTGAGCTAACTTTAAGTGTAGTGCAACTCCAGTTAAATTATGTATTACTACTGTGGGAGAGGGAGAAAAATAAAATAAAAAATACACATAAAGATGTGATACAAAAGCGACAGCCCATTTGTTGCTTCTAGACCTTATCTCACAATATTTGTACCTTTTTAGACGAATATTCTGATTATGAAAAGTTTCTTTAATTTTTGTCCCTAAAAATTATCAAATCAGATTTTTGCTGCCCTTTACTTATTTATGCATCAACAAAAGGTGCTCTGTGTGCTAGAAGCATAAAGAACTAAGTGTACAGGACATGTCACTTTGCCTGAGTTTCTTCCCTAAATTATCCTTCTCTTTGGAAAATTAGAAAACTATATCAAAAATACTATATGCCATTTGTCATTTTGTTTTATGTTTCCAGAATTGTTTGAGATGTATCAGCATGCGATACTTTATTATTGCATTATCGAGATCGGAAGAGCGTCGTTGCAGCACCCTGCTAGCGGTGACTATTCCTCATAGTTTGATCCTCAGTGTTTACTCTCTGAACAGAATTAGTATTGCTGTTTTTTTGTTTCCTAAGAGAGATGAAAGCCTCATCTTTCTCACTGCTACTTCATCTTATGCAGCACATGTTTGGGACATCATCTCTAACCTTTTGTTTGCTGATCTTTCTTCCTATTGCAGCACATATACCATTGTATTTGTACTCTTTTCTTACAACAGATTGCAAATCAAGGCCCTTTGAGTACTTGAGACTTACTTGCCTTGGTGTCCTTGGTGCTATAGTGAAGGTATATTTTAGCTATCGCTCCCATTAAAATTTAGGTCTACGGTGAAAGTACATTTTAAGTATTTCATTCCTGTTAAAATCCAGTGCTAGCCGAAATTGAGGCATATTGGTTAAACAGAAAGCTGTAAAATGGGTATTGCCAACTTAAGGCAGGATAAGTTGCCTAGTTACCTTAAGTACAGATTGCTTTCAATGTGGAAAAAAGTAGAAATGTTCTCCAACGGGAGCAGTTACATTTACTCCGCTCACTGTATTCTCTGCTTGCCTTCTCTCATCTGATCCTAGTGCAATAGTTGCAGTGTAATAAGATGCTCGCGAGAAGATTAATGGGGGTTTGTGTGCTTCTAAAAATGTATTTTTATGTGAACTAAGAGAGAATGATTGGAGTGGAATGGTGGAAATTTGTGTAGTACAGGTGGGTCCCGCAAGATATTTGGATGTGATTGGTTTGACCAAATTCATATTTAAAAAAGTAAGAGAATGTAAGACTGTTAAGAGTATGCAAACATGGGCTAAGTTCATGTAGATGCTAGGGGGAGCTGTGGATGTCTTTTCTTTCTTTTCACATTGTTTGAGTGGAGGCCAAGTGGGCTAGTAGTGTTAGGATGTTTGCAGGGAGGCAAAGAATGCTGAGGAAAACTGCTGATAATCAAATAACTCCGAGTTCTGTTATGTATTGAATTAAAAGCTAGGTAAGAGAACTACAAATGACATTTTTGCTCTTGCTACTACTTGATTTTGAAAATTCTAATTTCATGGTTGGCTATTAGATGTATATATGACACGTCATCTTTAAAATTTATACGTCAACTCATTTTTTCAAATCATCTCAAAATGACGAACTTATCACTTTTCTCCAGATGGATGACGCTGCAATTATCTGTTTCCTTCTAGCTACAGAAATTGTACCGCTGTGTCTGCGCACCATGGAGATTGGCAGTGAATTATCAAAGACGGTGAAGTATCGTAACAGTTTCTATGAATTCAATTTCTTTTTTTGATTTTTTTTCCTCCTCCTTTTTTCTCGTTTTAGTTATTCATTATGAAAATGCCTGTTATTATCACTATCAAGATTTTGTATTCCTCTCTGGGGGGTCTAGTTATAAATGGACATCTCTTATGATGTAGTAAGGAATTCTTTTGTTCTCTCATGTCTTGTCTCAGGTTAATGTTTGACCCTTTCATATACTGAGATGAGAAAATTGTTCTGGAAGCATTTTGCTTTGCTGTTGAGAGTGATTGCACATTCAATTAGGAGTCTTCAATGTGAGGGCTGTAATGAGTTCAAATGCTGATGTTCTGTCCAAGTCTTACCTAGACGCGTTGCTTTATAAGCCAAGGCACAAGACTTTGGAAAAGGCACCAAAATCTTATGCTCTAGTGCCCTTGCTGAAACACCCGACGTAGGACGAGAACCTTTTGAAAAGACTGATTGGCAATCACTACCCGGGATATGTTTTCCGACTTTCACAGAAGTAATACTTTGTCAGCAAATAAACTATGCATAATCTGTCTCAGAGTTTTCGTGCTTAGACTGTCGACTCTAGTTAGAACCTAGTTGGAGCGTATTTAGGACTTCTAGAATACATGTAATGACCCAGATGCAAGTCATTTTCTACATTTTCACGGACACTGCACACGTTTTGCAGACATGGAGAGGTTATAAGTCCATGGTGGTTAATGGAATATCTCTTGCCTGAGCTAGAATCTCTAGGTGTCTCTTGCGGAATTTGTCAGCTGTGTACTTGTATGTTTATATGAACATGTTCTGAAAGAAGAGTTTGTACTGGCAGGTTGGAGCATATATTTTGCTGAAGATATTGCAGGATGGGGCGGGCTTGGAGTATGTATGTGTTGTGCCTGACCGATTCTATGCTGTAGGTCGAGTACTTAGGAATTTGGTTGCTGGACTGGCTGAACAAATACAGCCGTCTGCTCGTCTATTAAAACACATCATTAGGTGCTATGTTCGGCTTTCTGAGGACCCAAGGTATGTCATATACAACCTAGATGCTGGTCACTACACTTGTCTATGCACTGGCTTTTATGTGTATGAACTGATCAACCCTTTTATTAGGGGTCGGATGGGACTAAGAGATTCTCTTCCCAGATTTCTTGTTGACGGCAGATTTAATAGTCTCATTAATGTAAGTGCTTCTAAATGGACTGGTAACTTCAACGAAATTTCATTTTTCCTTTTCAGTTTATTCTCGTGGAGAGAGCTAGAGATGTATACTTCTATTGTTCTTCCTGATGTTTAGATGCATATGTTTATAGGAAGATCCAATGATGAAAAGGAATCTGCAGCAGTTGCTTTTCAACGTTCATGGGTCTCTGGCTGGCCTTGGAGGTGGGGGAACATCTTAGTTATGTTATGCTGGTCAATTGTTACAAGACATAGGGTCTTCAGATGACTCACTTGTGCTTTCCTTGGTTGCATGTCCCAGCCCTTGAGATATATATATATATATATATGCTTTTACTAACATAAGCTGGGTACATTTACAGTTCTTTTTTTTACTTTGACATTTTGCTACAAACAAAAGCCTTAACTCAGTACAGAATTGTTCTGTTTTTTGCAATCTGACACATTTTCTCTTATCTCTACCAGATAAATGTTTGGCTAATATTGTCTGCGTGATGGTTCTAACTTTAAACTGGTGAACAGAGTTTATTTCTTTTCTTATCTCTATCTGACAAGGGGATAGAAACATAGCTAAAAGACGCAACATATTTAGATTTATGTCTTGTCTGGTTCAATGTTTATTATAGCCACAGTGTGACTAGGATTTACTTCCTACTTAGTATCACAAGGTAACTAAGTTGGATTCGCACTAGGTAGATCTAATTGAATCACACTTCAGTGATCTAAGATAGGGACTGCTGAAATTCGATTGTACAAATACGGAACAGTAATTCATAAAATTAATTTTCGTATAAATTTTTTTATCTTTACCTTGACCTTTTCCTTTGTTGATAGATTTTCATCGAAGACCTTACTTTTTTTTCTCTTAAACATGTTTTTGATTTTGATTATCAGTGCTTAAGATCAAATCAGGTTCAAACTAGAATGATACTTATATACACTATAAAAGATAATGCGTGTTGAATAATGAATCCCATATAGGGAAAAATGGTTAGTAGAAGATATCATTCTAATGTGAATGCTGGAATCTTAGATTGGATAGATTAAGCTTGGTAGGTGCTATCCATTTAAACTTTCAATTATAACGATCGATTATGATAGCTGGACTGAACTGAATTAATTTTAAAATTAATAGGTACACATCGTAGTTGTAAATTAATTTGTTAAGTAAATCTCGACCTATGGTTTTGGTCTCGTTCTATGTTCTAAGACCCTGTTATTGCGTAAATCTCGACCTATGGTTTTGGTCTCGTTCTATGTTTTTATATCTAACTAAAAGTAGTGAACTTGTATTCATTTTCAACAAACTGGATTTGATAGCGATGATATCTGGATCTCCTTGGACTTGCTCTGAAAGTGAGGTATCATGTAATTTGCAATAATTGTGGGTGAATACCCCTTGGCAGGTCTCCCGTGCTAAAGTCAGCAAGAATATGAAAATATATTTGTAATTTTAACACAAAAGACAAGTGAACCTGTATCTTGTTTTTTATACTGCCTTCAATTTCGAGGGGACTTGTCTTTGGGACTGACTGGTCATGAGGAGGGATTGGTCATTCTTTACTTTAATCGGAGCAATGAATTTGGCATTAGTCTTGGTTAGTTGGTTGGTTGCTCATTGTCGATGCCGTTTTTATGCAAGATGCTTGACCACTTCGTTTGTCCTAGTGTTGTCTGTTGGTGAATCTTTGACCCAGATTGTGGCATTCGAGCCATTGGTTTACTGTTCTAGGGATTAAGGAGGCCAAGCTTCAAGTTCCTTTTTGTCATCAGATATCATAAATGATCATATGATCATATGGTAAGTAAAATGGAAGGGCTAGTTAAATGTAAGTTAGATTTAATCAGGATTTATTGGAATTGACTACAATAGCTAACTGGTCGGAGATGGTGCCTTACTAGGAATAAGCAAAATTCTCAAAATGGAACTAAAACTTGATGACTTGTTAGCTCTTCCCTAGATCTTCTCAAACGTTTCAATATTATCATTTTTAATGTGGAGAGAAGATAACAAAATTATATAACGTTTTGATAGTCATTGAAATTTATTGCCACAATCACATCCAAGTCTGCTATTTGAGAAAATTCTAAATTTCCATAGTTGCATGCCCGAAATTTATATCGTCCATATTACAGTCAGCTGTCTGTATCTTTGTCATATCCTTGATGTCCTCATCTCGGTTATTGGGAAAACAGCGAAAAATATGAGAAACATCAATGTTTGGTCAGTGGGCGTGTAATTGTTTGATCCTTGTCTAAGTGAAATTGCGGTCTGCTCGCATGACTTCGTAGTGTTCCATTTGTCTTGAGAAAAGGTAGTAGACATAATGGAGATTTTAAATTATTTTATGTTCATCAAAAGTTAGGTGCTATTTACTAACAGCAAAATTGGATGGTCGTTAACTAATTTTTTATACAACCTCATTATGTTGTTAGCCATTTTTCTTGATCTGCATATGCTCCTCTTCGGTTACAGGTACTGTCATTGATATATCGGCGAGGGTGCTCTCCATCCTGGTATAACAATGACTGCTGAATAACGAGATATAGCATTCTCGCTTGATGTATTGGTCTAGGCAAAGAAGAAATGAATTTCATTTTTTCAGTGTTTTACACGCTTTGCCAAGGAAATCTGGAGTTTTGTTTATATGTCGGTAAGTCCTTTGCATCTGTGTGGTTATTGGTATCATAGTTGATTATTCTGTATCTTTGAGTAGTTGTATGGATATATGGGGAGATTGCTGAGATGGAGTTTTTCCTCTGCTGTGATATTATAATTGACAAGAGTGGTCACTAAATTTAGTCTGCCTAAAAACTTTTTCCTTTCAAATAAAGTTTTATCGTGATATAATAATAAACAAAAGCCATACTTGGCAATAAGTGGTGTAATTGCTTGTTGGATGCTATTCATGTTTGCTATCAGTTTTACTTGAAGCTCTCTAGATCCACATGGATAATTTTCTTCATTAGCATCTGATGTGCTTGTTGAAATTGTTACAGAACATGTTATTTTTAAAGACTTTGTGCTCCTATGAGTTATTAGTAGCTTAACAAGTCTCATCTTTATGTCCTCTGTTTCTTTGTGATTTTAGCATCAACTATATACACACAAGCCAATAGTATTGTTGATCATGTCAAGCGTAACATGAACAAGAAAAAATTGAAGGGAAAAGGAGAGAGCCATAAGAATTTGAGGTAGAAGCATTAGATTTAATTCATAATAAGATTTAGATTGTAACAATGATGATAACCATCTATACATAGGATTCATGTAACTAATTTAGCCCGATTTAGCAAGAAAATAATAAAACATGATTCAAATTAAACTAGAAAATAACATTAAATTGAAATAAATTAAAAGTCTCTTTTATGTCCTAATAGGATATTTATCAATTAAGCTAGGATAAAAATTTGATACTCATCGCTTGCGTATTTGTTGAGTCTGGGATAGGTCAACTCTACCTGATTTAGATAGTAAGTGATATAGGGGGGGTTGAAAGGAAGTGAAATTCTCAATGTATGAAAGAGCTCATGACATGTTTCCGTGAGCTAAAAATATAAGGTACTCGGTAACAAGCCACGTCTAAAAGGATGGAAATGGTTTCCTTAGAGAGGCAAGGTGTAAGACCTTGGTGCATAAGCATCACTGGGAAATTATAAATAAGTCAAAAAAAAAAAAAAATTATAAGACGTACGGAAATAAACATATAAAAATAAGAACAAACGGAAAAATAGAATTGATGGGGGCTAATTAAGTTGAAATCAAACAACAGAAAATATGAGAAGAAGAATTGAGATATAAATTTAAAAAAAAAAAAAAAAAAAAAATTAAGTATTAGAGAGTTGATATAGGTATTTTATTTTGTAGTCAGACGCTAAAAAGACTTGATGGGCCTGATGAAAGACTCTTTCATCTGAAAAACTAAAATTGACAATTGGACTTAATAGAAGACATAAGGGGAAAAAGAAAAAAGAAAATTCACAACTGCATATAAATAAAACTGCCATAAAAGTTCTGCCTTGAGGCGACATTGATGCCCTTCACTTCGAGATGGGCCTCAATGCATTCCACAGTGATTCCATTCTAAATCATGCTAATAAGCATCGAGACCTACCACATTGTGTAACTTATATTAAATTCATTGTGGGGCCTTCAAAATCTACTTCTCTCATAGTGAGGCCTTTGAGCTCTTTTGGCATGCATCAATGTACTTCAAGGCGTAATTGTGAGACAAACCAATAGAATGATTCTTTATCCTTATGCATATAAAAATTACTAAAAAAGTGACTCTAATAAACCATAAAGAATTTTAAAATACCTATGATAAAATACATTGAAAATATTTGAGTCTAGGTTACAAACAGACATAAGATAGATCACTAGAGTACGTTTTCAAAAATGGTTATCATGAGACAAAATCGTATCTAATCTAGAAACAACTCATGTATCTCTTATATTTACTAATAAATCTTCTAAAAAAGTACCTACCATATTTATCAGTTATCTTCGTCATCGTTATTGGTTTTCCATTTTGTACTTTACATCTTTATAACTGTGCTCCATTTGAAATGACTTATTTTCCTTCTTTTACCGTTCTATTTGTTGTGTAAAGGCCGGAGAGGGGAAGAGATGGTAAAACATTATAGTTTATAGAAAATATCCTAGAAGGCTGATGCTAATACTAAAAGTGTTTGTCCTGATGACTTTAGAGTTATTGGATATTTTCCCCATCATATACTTGTCGGAAGGACCAGAACTGTGGGAGCCGACTTCTAATGTTGGTTGGAATCTGATTACTTGCCTACTCTTTTTTCTTATTTCCCCCCCTTTTCTGTTTGGGATTGGATTGTTGCCTTTTTAGAACCTCCAGATCCATTAGTGGAGTACTAAAATAGTATCAAGTGAATATGGTGTATTAGCTCTTTTCTTTATTCCCATCCCTGCTCTCAACATACTGTGCTCATGGTATATGATTTAATTACCATAGCAAGTGATTAGATTCCGTCTGCTTTATTTCACCAATTATGCTTGTTGAAATATCTTGCTTGTCAGATTTGTTTGGGCTAGTTCATGCAGAATGACTAGTTAGTTTCTCTGATATCGGAGATCCACTTGTAGGAGTATGCTAACCACATGAGGTATGCTTTAGCAGCTCTATATTGATTCTAATATAAGAAACCATTTATTTTTGTTTCCAAAATATAGCTATGTTCTTTAATGCGCTTAGCTTCAATGCTTCTATTGCCTTTCATGCATGTGGATCTAGAGGCTTCCGATCTCTTCAATGTAGTCAAACCATCTCAATCCGTTTCATGCCCTTAAATAGAAAGAATTGGAACTAGAAGATATTGATGTTGGATGCAATTTATATTGTATACTTTATCCATTGCTCACTGATATTTCCTTCGAATGTGAAGGCTTTGATGAGGCTGAGGAAACAAAAATGAAGTTTAAGCATGAGTTTTTTAAACCTCTCTCACTTATATATTGTTGGCTGCCTTCATTCCGTTTTTGATGTTTCAACAAAAAAGTTATTTGTTCAGATCTACATCTGTGAACTCTGCAGAGCACCATTGATTTGAACATACTGCCTACTTATCACCAAATCAATACTTTTGTACTTTTGCAGTATTAATTTAATAATCTGCATTTTCCTTTGTTTATGTCCTGGCTATGCTCATTACACATAGATGGAGATCGCTGTTTTATTCCTGTTGCCCTTTTACCACCATTCTGTGTTCCTTTTTTTCATCAACTACTGCTGACTTTGCAACTAACATTTTTCCATGTCTGGCCTGCTGCAATGTTGTACAAACTTTAACTGCATTTTTTGTAGGTTAGCGTGCTGCATGCAGTTTCCTCAACCATCTCTGCTGCCTTTCCTCAGAATCCTGACCCAGAGAGGATCTGTCATCAGTGTTATATTTAGCAGACCTTAAAACTTTGATACCCTCCCAAAGTACTCTATATCTATTGTTGCAGAGCCTTGGATAATTGGATCGCTGTTCCATTAAAGGCTAGTTATTGTGGATAACTTGAAAAGGTATGATACTGAAGAGAATAAGAGGAGTGTTATTTTCTTTTGCTGACCGAAATAGTTTCCACTTTTTGGTTGAGGGGAAAAGGGAAATAAAAGAAGGTATGCCTGCTGGGATTGTGAAGGTGGTTATGGTGATGCAATATCAGACTTGTACTAACTGGTGGGCCTTAAGCCTTTTATTTTATTTATTTATTTATTTTTTGAAATTTATTGCTTTGATACAAGGGGGATATTGGGGAGGGAAATTTGAGGAGGGGCATATGTGGTTCAAACCCGGGACTTTTGGCCCGGAATACAAGTATCTTAACCATTAGAGTACAATTCGAACCACGGTGTGGGCCTTAAGCTTTGCTTTGGATGGAATTTCACTCTGATTCATGTGGAAAATGACTCATTGGCGGCATATCAGTTGCTTAAATGTAATGTTTAGGGTCAGTGGCATTTGCAGCATCTTCTTGAGGCTATTAGAAAGCTGATTACCGAGTATGTGTCCCTTAATCACATCTGGAGAGAAGCCAATGCTGCAGCTGATTGTTTGGCCAACATAGGTCATGCATATAGGGATATCCATGTGTTTGACAGTGAAGATATGGAAGACCAGCTTAGAGGTATAGTTCATACACAGACTTCAGATGCCATATTTGCGCAAGATCAAGATAGTGTAGGTTATCGTGATAGGTTTGTATATGATTGTAATTTGCTTGCATGTAGACAGGTTAGACTTTAATTCCTTGGGTGGCTTATTTGTATGCGAGTTACATACGTCCCTTCTTCTTTGAAATCCATTTTTTTTAATAATCAATAGAATCTATATCTTGGGTTTGTATTTTTGAGTTGAGATATTTTCTTAAAGATATATAAGAAACTGTCCTTTTAAAATTTAAGAAATTATAAAAATTGAATGTACATAGATGAGATAATTTATCTTTCCCAAAAAGAAAAGACAATTTAAAAATATAAAATATTTGTTTTATTAAAAATATTCTTTTGTGTTATTACTTCCAATGTCATAATAATAATCTTCATAAATTTCATATGTTACATGTATGAAGATCTTCAAACTGTGATCAACTTACAATAGAATTTTTTTAAATGGATAATATAATAATAATGGTTGGGAAAAGTACACAGCCCTACATTTGCATTTCAGTTTTCGAAAGTCAAGTGCATTATTTGAAGTTTAAAAAATCAGGTTCTTCCAGATATATATTTTTTTTTTGAAAAATCAGATTAGATACACATAGTCTAGTATTTTACCTTATTTCCACGCCTAACGTTGAATTGATTACTTATTTAAATTGATTACATTTTCTTTTTTGAGCTCAATATACCAAAGCACACTATCTTTTTTTAGCAATCACATCCAATTCTCAAATAATCATAATCTTCAATTATGGTTATACTTCCCTCCTGCTTTTTTTTTTTTTTTTTTTGAAATAAGAATACAATGGGTACACACAACAGATCACACATTATCAAACAAAGCGTGTTTTTTACTGGTATTTCTTTTTTTTTAAAAAAAAATAAAATTTGTCCTTGTAGAAAAAGAAATTAATGAGATGTTCAATTTTTCTTTAATACGTTTTGGTGCCACAAGTGGGAAAAAAAGAAATAAAAATAATTTAATATGTTTGCAGATTTTCAAATTCACAGGAGGTCCATATAAGCTAGAAACTATTTGTGTTTGATGAATTAATACTTGTGATTGGTAAGAATAGTCACAATTCATTCACACATAAAATAAGAGAACTATGTAAATTTGTCCTATTCTTAGAGCTGGAAAGGAAGAAAAAATGGTGAAAGATGAACAACTAATGTATTATGTTATCAAGCTCTCTCATGGTGTCTAAAGGGAGCTTTACCACGTAACTATTGGATACCATAAAAGACCAATGCTTGAAGAACCAGTCTCAAATCCTTTATTTATGAAAATTCCATGATTGCGGCTATTAAGTAGTTCTTGGCCATACACTTGTAACTGAGCTAATCTCCTCATATGTGCTATTTACTTCTTTATGATGTAGCTCCTTCTGCACAAACACATTATAAAAGTATCAACTAATAAAAACTAAAAACATTAAACAAATTTAAATGTAAACAATGTTTTGCAACTCATTGTGAGAACTTGAGTCCCTTCTTTTAAAAAACAAGCATCATTCGTCATTAGAAGATTTATATATGCCAAGAGGTCGCACAAGTAAATTAAATAAATTGTAAAATTTTAAATTCTGAGATATAACTCAATAAGAACCACAACTACAAGAACATTGCATAAAGCTTATATGTATTCTTTGAATAAGAAAGATAGACATATTAAGGTCACAATACATATGTTAGATACTCATGTTCTGTAAAGTGTCATCACTTTCTATATTACTTTCTCGCACTTTACATTTTTTTTAAACAAATATGAAAGCTAGAAAAATTTTTTTTGATGGTTCAGGAGTATCAAAGACATGGTACTCCACATCAATTAAGAATCTATAAACGTGTTTAAGAGTCCTATTTTAACAATAAACTGATATCTTTTAATCGTATGCCGGTTCTTGATTAGTTCTTCTATAGAGTCAATTCGACAAAAATTCTGGTAATCTATATGCCTATATCATTTTTTCCAACCATTGATTCTTTCCATAAATACCGATATTCTATTCAGATTGGAAATCATAAAAAATCTAGTAATTAGAATGATAAGATACGAGTTATGACAATGAACAAGTAGATGTAGCAACTAAATAGAATTGGGTACCATGTCAATTCCATACAATATAGAGGGACTTGATATGCACATATATGAAGAGAATATTGTAGATTGATCCATATATATAAAATAAAGCCTCTATGTCTATTTTAGAGTAGAACTTTCTATACTAAGAGATAGATAGTATGGTAAGAAAGAAAGATTCATCTATTTATTTCTTACCGTACATACTACTGAATTCAAAAAATTCATAAAATACTGTTAGCTCTGTATTCATCAGGTCGCGGATAATCAACACAGGTCAAAGGTCGACGGTCGTTAGGTCTTGGGAGTGGGCCCTAAGCGCCTTGCCTAACCTAGCGACCTGTATACTCATCGATCTCTATATGTGACGACTAAGTTCAGCGACCTCAAGGACAATTTTATTTTGTCCCTCTCGCAGCCTAAGGCATACAGGCACCTCGCTAATGGGCTCACAGGTGCCTCAGTCAAAAGTTGCGATCTAACCAACATAACGGGCACGCTAACTCCGCAGACGCTTGGGAGCCCACGTGAAGAACCTCATCCCTGACAAGATTGATGGGACCCCCACATCGAGTACAGTATGGCAATAACTTGTGTCATACACGATTCAGACAACCGATAGTCAGAAATGAGGGGGCCTATCCTCAATCGATTAGACCTTTGTGTCTTGTATATGGGGCTACAATAAATGTTTATAATCATCATTCCTAAACAAAGAGCAATGGTGCACTATAAGTATAGGCAAACAGAAATGAGAAGGGGTTTGACACCTAAACTCTCATTCTCATTGTCTTCTAAACCTTGTATTCGCCCATATATAACAGAAATTCTTGGTTCTTATTTTTCTTTATCGCTCATATCGATTATTATGCGAATTTCCCGTAAAAATAAACCTTGTTTATTGAGTCGAAAGCAAAATTTGGCATCAACAAATTGACACCGTCTGTGGGGAACTTGCAGAAAGCTGTGTAAAGTAGATCTATTGTGAAATCCAACCTCTGGTAAAAGAAAATGAGTAGAAGACACTTCGAGAGTCAAGAGACAAGAATCAGTAATATCGAACTGCCTCTCGGCTCCCGCAAAGACCGGGGCATCCCCAGTGCCAGTTCCTCACAGCCGGCACCGGCGACAGAAACTTCCTGGCAATAGGATGAGGCCCTTTCCAAAGAAGTGTAGCGGTTACAGCAGCAGAGTCTATTATTTCTAGATAGGGTGGTGAGATACCTACTAGGAGGACGGATTCCCAAGGAAACGCCTTATGGAAGGCTCAAGCCATGACCCAATGCAACGGTCCAGCTGG
>CAVNYN010218308.1:0-30194 GCA_963692815.1 Nyctanthes arbor-tristis
ATATATTCAAGTAATTGTCAACTAAACCAAAAATGTCTTCAAATTCATATAAAATGTCTCGAGTAGACATTCCATTATTCATCGATTAATTATAGTTGAATATCAAAACCAATTATTAATCCGAAGATATCCCTATTTCAAATAGAGGAATTTCATGGGATGTTACATGATTAATCTATGATGTTGAGTGAAAATGGAGATGAAAGAAAGAGCTAAAGTACCTATGGAGTTTGCTAAGGTTGCCAAATGAGGAGGATTGAAGAAAATGGTTTTTATACACTCTGAGGAAATAAAATTTTATGAAAAATCTTAGAGATGGTGAAATAAAATTTTATGAAAAATCTTAGAAATGGTTGCTTGTGGCCAAATCTTGTTTATTTGGGGCCAAAGTTTCATAGCTTGATCCAAGAATCTCTCTTATGAGCTACACAATAGGTTAAGACCCCATATGTTAAAACTTGTCCAACTACAACATAATTAACGAAATTATATATATACATAAATGCTTTGAATTGTTAAAAAGTTAAAATAATTCTCAAAATAATAGTGATACTAACTTATTTAAATAGATAATAACTTGGTAAATAAATGAATAAAATCTTACATAAGATAAATCCTTATTGTCATATATAATTAAATTATTAAAGAATTAAAATTCAAAGAAAGTGGTAGCGACAGGACCTAAGAACTTGAAATTTTTGAATTTATAGTATTAGAGTTTTCGGGTTGCTCCAAATAATATGGGCTTTAATTGCTTATAGTGCATGAATGGAAGAGAAGGATATATTATATGAGAATATTGATTGAGTTTTCATAGAGTTTATACGTTTCTTTCAATGATTTAGCCCAAAAAGCCCTTTTTATCCCACTTTACCCAGGCCCTATTATTACAATCAGTTAAAGCCCATTACTTGCATTCAGTCTATTGGTGGAGCTAACGTGATATATTAGCAACCCTATGGTAAGGTTCTTTTGTGTATTTACTTGAGAGTAAATTTCATCACCCTAAACACTTTGATTGAAATGAGTGAATCCTATTTGTGAGGATGTTAAATCCCATAACATTTGGACTTCAAGAAATTGCGATTGGTCATTTGTGTGGTTGATGAGAATTTACTTTATTTGTAGTTGTTGCTTGTTGTGTTAAAATTTAAATCGATAAAGTATGATATTTTGGCTTATAGAAGGAGAATGAAGAGAATTAAAGTGATGAACTTGAGCTTTGAATGCTTGAGGACAAGCATTGTCTAAGTGTGGAGGAATTTGACAAAGTGCATTAACATTATATAAATTGTGTTATTTTCCTCATACTTTGATTATTCTAATGTCTAATATTTATATATTAATTGATATTTGTGTTTTGTGGAATAGATGAATGAAGGAGTTAAATCAAAATGGATATAATTCGACAAATTTTAGAAGAGAAATTACAGCTCAAGAAATTTACCAATCCGAAATGAATTTGTTTAAAGCGTGGACACGCTTGTTTTGGGTTGACAAGAGGTCGACCTCAGGAGTTGTATCTCTTCCAATTTAGTCTTATGCAAATGTTCTATTACATTATCCCATTTCTGCAACTCATTTAGGAAAATTTACTTGTTTACGCCTAAGTCCTGCTGAGCTTGATCCTTCTACTCATACATCATTCTAGCTCTTTTCACGATCTGTTGTACTTGATCCATGCATGTTCCAAAATCCATTGGATTGTGATCCCACATGTCATTGATCCTCGACTTCTTGTTGCCATCGTTGAGTGAATGATGAGCAACATTGTTGTCATGTTCAATTATTCTTTTTCCTGTGTTATTAAAGACTGGAGCAGCAGAATCTATTTGCTCCATTTCAGTTCAAAGATCCACGATAGAAGGGTCACGAAGCTACCCTGGTGAACTGAAGGAAATTAGGTTTTCCTCTATTGTTTGAAGTAAATTACATGTATGCCGATCCCCTTCAAGAGCATTGGCACGTGACAAAACATTAAGCCCATTACCGATTTTTTCCTCTTCTTCTTCTCCATCCTCTTCAACATCTCTTTTGTCCTCTTTCCGATCCTCATAGCTAACAAAGCCCCCATCTTCTTCCATACTATACTGCTTCAAGAAATGCCTTTCCATGTTGTCCTTCCCATCCAAAATCCATTGTCCTTGGTCCTCTTTCTCCCCTCCTTGGACTTGTTGCCATCCATCTTCTCCATATCCTTAGCCTTTACTTCCTCTTCAATGATCTCCAGTCTGAGTGTCAACTCAATGCTTAGCCCTTCCAACATATTCCCCTCTATTTCCTGCCCCTCGCCAACAACACTGACCTTCACATCCTCCTTGCTAATCTCATCGATCCCGTCACTTAAGTTAATTCCAAGCTAATTGAATAAAGAAATGAAAAAGTTTTTAAAAGAATAATGGGGTTTAAACTAAAACTCAAATTAAATACTTTTTCTACTTAAGAGTAAGAAGCAACTCAGATTTATATACTAGAGAATTTATAAACGAAGGCGTTAAGCCTCACGAATCCACAATAGATAGGCGTTCCAATTATGCAATCCCACTCAGAACAATTTACAATCACGTACTTACAATTAGTTTCACAAATTTAATTGATAACCTCTCTCGAGCAAAATCAAATCTACCCAACTAAGTAAAGCCGCTATATCTCTATGCGAATTTCAACCTAACTGAGTGTATTAATCAAGAAGAAACCATTTTTGCTATTGTACAAATCATAAAAGTATATCTCTATCTTCTATACAATTCGTGTCTCCTATTGAAGTGCTAAATTGGTGATTTACCTCGCGGTCTCCTCACGAATTCACAAACACAATTACAAGTTGATTCAGCTCATAAAAGGGCAAATAAAGATCATAATAGAAAATAAGCATGCAATAATAATTAGAGTCATGAATGGAATGAACACAATTAAAACATGTCTATCGCTTTATCAATTGTCTCAACAAGAACAGTTTGTTAACCATAGTAATGAAAGTCATGACCTAAGAATTCATAGGGTTTGAATACATGACCGGATTCTTGAAAGAAAAAGATGAAAAATTCTGAAGAAAATGTTTGCACCAAACAAGAACTCCGTTCTTCAATCTTCTCAAGAGCCCTAGCTTCAATCTCCAAGCGCCCTTTGCCTCCCTGGCCTTCAAAATTAATTTTCTAGTGTGAAATGTATATCCTTAATGTTATTTTCGTGCCCCCTTATAGTGGTCTCTCGTGTGTCTATACTCTCCTTAGGGCACAACGGGCCCAAAATCTGAAAGAAAGCCCATTCTCGGGTAGACAGTGCAATGGTTGTAGAATGCATTGTACAGGCTTGTTATAAGCTATAGCAATTTATCTTCCTTATATGTAGGTTACAGCATGCATTGTATGACTCGATGACAACCTTCTGAGATAACTTTTGTTTTCCTAATCCACACTTTCATCTCTTCCCAATTTGGTCCTTAATGATTTCAACCATTCCATGACGGTCCAAAATACTCGACGTCATTAAAATTGGTCCTCATACTTTTCAAACACTTGATATACGGCTTCCTTGCATTATGAAAAGTGCAAGTTAGTCCTAAACTCTTCAATTTTGGCCGTTTTATCTCCGAAATGCTTGAACACGATCTCCAGTGACATCCAACTCACATTTTTACCTACAATGACTATACTTACACAAAAATTAAGTAGAAACCCACTCATATGAGAAATATTTCTCAAGTAAGAGGGCCCACAATAGTATGTAAAAATAACTCATCAAATTATCCCAAACTTAAGCACTTGATCGTCCCGAGGAAGTCATCTTCCATAATACACAAAACCAAAAGAAATAACAAAGAAAACATAATATATTGAAAACCTCGCCATGTGTCAAACTCATAACCTTCACACTTATATCAAAGCATTGCCACCAAGAGATAGCTTATCTGATGCTCGGTCAAAGAAGTTGGGAATTGGACTTCAGAAGAAAATTTATTCTTTTGGGCCACAAGTTAATTGGCGGAGACCAAATTGCTTTGCGCTTGGAAGAATATTTATTGGGACATGAGGCATAAAAGAAAAGGGAGACTTTTTGACTTAGGAGGCATTTTTTGGAGGTCGGCACACGTAACAATTGAAAAAGAAAAAAGAAGAAACAGGAAAGGATTCATTCTGTTTGTGAAGAGGGCAGACGGATTTTCAGGACGTAGTTTTACATTCACACGTCAAAAACTTGAACAACTTTTGATGATTTTTCTTTGATTTATGGATAACAAATTTACTTTTTCGAGCACAAGGTTTTATTAAACTTTTGATTCTATCACAATCGTGAGATTGAATTGATTTTATTATATTTTTTATTATTTGTCTATTTATATGTTTCTTGTGCTTATTAATATTATTGTTCTAATTGATTATTTAGATCGGAAGAGCGTCGTGTAATTATTGAAATGATACGTTACCCGTTAGAATTGTAAATCCGTAATTGTTTAAAAATTCTGACTTAAGTCGTAAAATAACAAATTAAATATAATTAGGGTGTCCAATCCATATTATAGAAATATATAACCTAACATAAATAAATCGATCGTATCTTTCCATTGGTTAGAATTGATGGTCTTTCTAGTGTTTAATGTTGTTGAGAAATTAAATCCTAAGAACGTTTCTAGTGTTGTTTTTATTAAAAGAAATAATCAACGAGTGTGTTTTGGTTATCGAAAAAGTAAGGAAAGATAGGTTGTTTGATCGTATCAATAATCATAACCAATTTAGAGAAAGAATAAAGGATTCTATAGTTGCATCAATGATCAATAGCCAGAATTAATTTTGAGATTATACCTTAGCTGGATATTTGTCACATATTTTTTTATCAATCTACATTTTTAGAATTTTTGCAATTCGAATCATTTACTTAAATTTACATTTTATTTTACTTAATCTTATTCATCAAAATCAGAACCCCCTTTTAATTTAGTTATTTTAATTTCGATTATAGTTTTTATATTTTTAGAGCAAGTTTATTATTTTTTGTTGGGTTCGACGCCCACCAGTATACAAGGATGCTGGACCATGTGGTCTTATGTTAAGCACTGCAGAAATAGAGAAGTTGCGTAAGAAACAAGAAGAATATCAGATGAATTGTTTAATTTTAGACCAGAAGGCAAAGGAAGCAGAAGAAGGATAAACGGCTCAATTTGGAATATTTCTCGATAATATCAATATGTTGGATATGAAATTGACAGGTCTTGAGACATGAAGAAAGAGCTAATTGATTGTTACAGGAAAAGGAAATTGTCCAAATCTGAAGAAAATTTTCCGAAATTTCGTAACCTCTACCAAATGAATAATATGTTGCTGTGGAAGTGTTTTCTCTGGCATGAGATACAGGTGAAATCAATGACAAATGCCAGAGAGATACACTGTAAAGTCTTTCGTGTTTTGGTAATTTCCATTATATTAGTTTGATAGCCTTTTGTTTTGGTTCAAGTCTTGATATTCTACCATAATTCATTCCCATCTCCATCGTGTGATGATAACTTCTAGGTGTTACCTTTGCTGACATATTATTTAAATTTAATATTGAATTACGACAGTGAATTTAAACTATGAGATGAGATTGGAAATATGTGGTTAATGGTGTAGCTTTTATTTTCTTTCTTTAGTGGATCTAGAGTATGCAACCTGTTATCTGCTCAAATTGCTGTACTGGTGTCCCTGTTTGACTCCAAGTGCCTATCAAATTTCTTTCTTGGAAGTCTAGTAACGTGAATCGGTAAATGATGACTGATATCACATGTTTACTTTATTCTGGTACTGTATCATTTTAACTTGAAAATGCATCTCTCATTCTGTTCGTTTCCCGTGGAAGAATCGGTTTATATATGTTTCCTGAGATTATTTGGACTCAGCCTGGAAGATTCTGGATTGTGAGACGTGAACATTAACTTTTATAGCATAAAACAAGAAAAAAGAATTGTATTTTGACCTGCACGAAAATTTTGAACTTCCTAAATCATTTATTATCTACAGGCAAACTTAGTCACATTGATCAAGATGCTGCTATAGCTTGATTCTTTTATGACAGATGTAAATAGTGATATGCTAAGATTTTGATCCATTGATTTTATATTTTACATTTCCTTTTCTGCTCTCTATACTCAACTAGACTCGTTGAATATCATAGATCATTAGTTGTATGACAGCTATAGTGGCTATTTGTTTTGTTTCCCTCTCGAACGGGAATGTAAGAAGAAACAACCAAAATCCAATGTAATAGTGTGTGCTTAACTTTTTGCTTAAAGTGGATTTCTGAACAATGTCAACTAGAAGTAGGGAAACGGAATTGGTAGCTGAACAAGTGGATTCACATTCCTCTTTGTTTTTCTGCATTTTTCTTTTCTTTTCTTTTCTTTTCTATTCTTTTTCCTTTTTCCCCTCAATCTTCATGTCAGGTTTAGGGTCTTTTTGGCATCCAATTATAGTTAGTTTTAAAATCTATTATACATGGAACGAAATGACATAATGATGATATAAAGCTATGTGAAAAGTTCAGCTCTGCTGCCTAGCTGATGGCCTGTAATACGGTCACTAGATTCACTTTGTTTTGACTTGGGATGAATATTGGTATTGACTTCAGTTACCTCTAATTTCACATAGAAACAAAAAAAAAAAAAAGCTTATAGCAGTCGCCATGAAGCTAGCCTTGAAAAGATTCGTTCTAAAAGAAGTAATCGATTTGAAACTGTTTGCTGAGTACTTTTTTGCCGTTAGTGACTGGAAGTGTTTGCAACCCCTTTTTGTATGCATTGCAAATTTTTGAGTTTGAATAAAGAACTTGATTGTTACAAGAGTTTGTGTTAGTGACTGGAAACATTGGCTACCAACAAGCATGGCAAAGTCTTGAATTTGAATATTTTGTCGTGTCCTTCCAATAACTTCATGGCACGCTTAATTGTTTGCCTGCGGTCTTTTAACATTTCTTGTTTAAGTGATTTCTACTGCTTTTTCAGGAGGGTTTTTACTGCATTCTTTCATTTGGAAACATATATACATATCATTTATTCTATGTAGGGGGAGCCACATGATCTGGGGTTTGATAATAAAATCCAACTTTACTTTGAAATTTCAGAAAAATTAAGTTGAAATCTAAAGTTTGATTCTTTGTAGTTGATATGTGGTTGTATATCTTGAATGCCAACAAAGATATTTGATGATTTTTATTTCCTGACTTGTGATTTTTGACTTAAATTGGACATGATTTAAAATTTTCTTGTGTCTATATTTTGTTAAATTTAGATAATTTATATAATAATTCTCAGTTTATAATAACTTTATTAAGTTGCATGTAAAGATGTATGTTATGAGTTTAGAGAGAGGAGTTTGTTCTAGAGCAAATTATCTCTTTGATAGTGGGTGTGACCAATTGTAGTATGGTGAGGTTTTAACAAGGCTGTCACTGGTGTTTGTATCTTAGCAAGGTGTTAGTGCTAGAAGATTCATCCGGGTGGGAATCCCAAATTCCTTTCCCCATGGAAATTTTCCATCCTCATTCATGTCTAGTTAGTTCCTTGGTTAATTGCGGACACGACACAAGATCGCACATGAGAATTTTTGGGGCTCGAAAAGAACATGAAAGAATAGGATCTGGGATATACGTTAATTTTCTTTATACATATATACATATATAATTTGCGGGCCTAATTTCAAACAAAACATAATGCCAAAAGTCAAAAACTCATGTGGTGTGATGACTTCCAGATTAATTCGTCAAACCCCTTGTTAAACGCTCAATTCCCCTTTCCAACAATTCCTTTCTAATATTAAAAAACATAATCCAAAATATGATGAAATAACAAGGTAAAAAATTGTTTCAACAAGTACAAAGATATTACGCTTTGAAGGTTTTATATAAGTTAAAATTGCATAGTTTAGTTTTTTGACATTTGTTTCATATTTAATTTAATTGATAATAACACATTGTAAAGCTCTATTCAATCTTTTTCACATCGCAATCAAATTGGGATAGGTATTGATTAGTTCAAATCTATAAAATTTACTTAGTAGAAGAAAAAATTTGGTGTTTAACATTCATAAATTGTAACTAGAAAACAATATTATTATTTATTGTATAAAGATTAATTGCATAACTTACAAATAATTTGCAGTGAAAAAATAATTTTTAACTAATATATATCAAAAAGGGATTAATATTCACCAAGTTAATAGAATACTAGTTGTGAGTATGTGCACATGCCATGTTTATACTTTTGTCTTCTTTAACATAGATATATCATATGTTTTTATCATTTATTTATCATTATTGAACTACAGTAAAGATTCTTATCATTTTTGTCATCTACCATTATATTAATGGAAAGTATAGAGTAGATATAATCAGCATATATAACAAAGTTCACATTATGAGGCATTGAAGAGAATCAATAACTCCAATGACGACGAAGATGATGACGATATCATTTTATATATATATATATATATATATATATGCTTTATTCTGTATATTTGCAAACTGTTGCAAAGTTATACAATAATAATGTAATTGTGTCAACTATCAAATTTAATGGTCATGGTCAATCGTGTAGAGTATGTCCAAAAAGAGACAGCAATATGACTGCTGTTAAGCTATTGTCACTTCCACGAATTGCTTTCTTGAGTAAACCTATTCATATAATTAAAAAAAAAAAAACGACGTCTACAGCATCATCATCAATTGTATAGTTCTGTGTTCCTATTTTTTCATGGCTTCTTCATTCAAAATCTGTAATGACAAGTAGAACAAGACGACTTTATCCATAATGAAAACGTAACTCATTACGAAGCAATTAAAAGTAACTTGATAAAATGAATCAGCACTTACTTTCTGAGCATTCATGCAAGAATGCTTGGAGACCTACCAATATGTGAAAGTCTAGATGCATTTTTTTTCATGCTTTGTTTGAACCTCTCTTCCAATTTGTAAGAGCATCATTCCATTGTCCAGCTTGCACTGCTTTTTATTTATTTATCAAAAAGTACATAGCTCAAATGATAATCAAAGCATAATCCCTCAATTTTTAAACAATTCATCCAACAAAAGTAGGAATAATTGTGCCCAAACAAACAAATTGGAGTTTAGTTAAATCAAATGTTCAGCTTCTGTACACCCATCCATATATAGAAGATATGCAACTATTGATTGCTTAACTTCACCTTTAATTCAATAACTTAGTCATCGACAAGAAATAGAAAAAGAGGAATTTTTCAAATTGTTAATGAGTAAACTCCATCTCTTGCGGAAAAAATAACGAGTAAAATTGACTGACAGTTTTTCTAATTTTTACTCTATATCTGATTTTATGGGAGATTGTTTACACTGAGAGTCCGTCGAAGATATGGTAAGGGTCCTTCTAATTTGTTGAAAAAATTCATAATACATATGGTTGTGGAAATATGAAAGAGAAATGTCACAAATAATACATAATTCATTGGTCGAACATAAGACCTCTATTTAGATTTCATTCTATCTTGCTTGGTCATGATAATTGTAATGCCCCAATTTCTAAAAAGTTTGGAACGTTACTAAAAGTCGCATTTTCATTTTTGAATTGAATGAGTAAATTTTTTTTTTTTAAATAGATAAACTAATCAGGATAGAATATGTTCAGAAACATGATGATCATTTCAATTACATAATGCCCAAGATATATATTTATAGTTGTCAACAAAAGTAATTGTTCAAAATAAAATACCTATAAAGTATTTAGTAAAAAGGCAATACATAATCATTTACTCAAAACATTTAGTTGGCCTTGTTCGTCGCCTCGACCACAACCGGCCCTTTAATTTGAAAGGAGGGAAAGTTGGGGTGAGCATAATAATAATATTACACTCAGTGGGCCAAGTCAATTAATCAACGTCAAACCAAATATGCGATTATAATCACAACTCTACTCTTTAAATTTTTAAAAATTTTTGAAGTTGTACTGTGGGTCATCCCAAGGGCCTACTTTTGACCACGGACCAATTTGCCGTCCCTGACAACATACTAGATCTAGTAATCATACTTGCACGGTGGGCTATCCCAATGGCTTACTTTTGTCTCTGGACCAATTTGCGGTCCCTGGCAAAATCATTTTCACGTATTTAAGTCACAACTATAATCAACACATAAGGAAAAGACAAGATCAATCAACTAGAATTTACATAATGTAAACACCACTTCAAAAGTCTTGAAAACATTTGCTTGAAATGTTGCACAAGTAGTGATGCTACTCAAACTTAGAACTTAAAGAGCCCTCGTCTAGCAAATGAAAGTTTAAAGTAATTTAGTATGTTTGAATTATCATTGAAAGGAGAATATTAAACTTTAAGGACTTAATTGAATATTTATAAAAGTTAATGTGTTAAGATTTTGGATTCTTAAAATGTTTAAGGGTCTAATTGATCACTTATGAGCATTAGAATTTACAATTAATGTCATTAGCTTGGGATTTAGGACCTTTATGAAGTAATTGAGTTCTTTAGAGTTTAAATTAAACAATTATAATAGGTAGGGGATTTTAATTTAATATATTTGAAGAGTTTGAATGTCAATTTAAGTTGAATTAAAAGTTTAAGGACTTATGTTATTAGAATTAAAAGTTTGGAGACCAATTATGCAAAAATATAAAAGTTTGGGGGACAACATCATTTATTTAAAATGTTTGGAGACCAACTTAAATTTAGATAATAACTTTAGTGTCAACTTAGAATTCTTGGGGTCAAAACTACAGTTGACCATAGTTTAGGACTTATTTACAAAACCGAAAGGAAAAAAGTCTAGATCTCAAACAGTTTCATCAAAGGGGAAAAGAATCAAGGTCAAAATCTGGCAAAAATTCGACAATTCGAAGAAGAAATTAGTGGAATAGACATCTCTCGACTGGCTCTTCGCATAAAGGTAAGTTTTAAAAGGTTTGGTGGTAGTTTATGATTGAATTGTGCGGTGGTTTTGGTGATTTTCAGGCCAGTATGGCGGTTTTCCCGCCAAAATATTTATATATTTGTGTTCTTCATAGTGAGAGGAAGCTATAGACACCAAGTTTGTGATGTTTGGTGAATAAATGAAGATGACTGAGGCAGCATTCTTCCGAATTTTTTTCCCTTTTTTTTTTTGTTAATTGATATTTATGAATGAGAAGGAAGAATGTATCCTCTACTAGCCTGAACTCAGGGCAAGATATCATATGAGCATCTAAACAGGCAATGTGTTTGAAGACCTGCTCCAACGCTCTACGCCATTCTTCTACAGCTAGGGCGCTAGTTCTACCGTTGAAAGATGGCAGTTTGTACCGACGAAACTGCTTGATAATCATGTCGGTGTTATTATGGTTATTGTGGTTCGTATGGTTTGGTGGGTTGAGTGAGCCGGAAGCATCTTGTGGGTTAGATGTGCCCTGGCCTCAGTTGAGCCCTTGAATGGCATTAATCAAGTCTCGCAGAAGGGCAACATCCCCTTTTTCACTCGAAGCCAGTTGGGCACGTGGTCATCCTGAACATACCATTTCCTAACTCCCAAACATGCATTCAATTTAGAATTCACTTGATAGAATCATTCACAATACTCATCCGACCTACCGTTTATGGAAAAAAGAATATCCCACTAGGTCCTCTTTTACATTTTTTAGCTTAATTCCAAGGACTAAAATAATAATATTTTTTGAAAATTTGAACCCTACCATCACATGCTCAATCATACATCATAACATCACAAATGATTTAAATTATGTGGATACAATATTTCTTTCCAAAGCATTCAAACTGCATCAAAATAATAAATCACGTTTTTCATAACTTTTCACGTCGATAAATTCATATACATATAGATGCTACCAAATCATAAATCATTGTATCCAAAGGCAATCTTTTAACTTCAAAGGATAAAATTCTGTTAAAATATTCTACCTTTCCGGAGTCAGCACTGCGCAATGAGAGCAGGCAAAAAAATCACATGAAACATTTCATCTTTGAAATTTCAACTATATAAAATTGAGAAGTTTTAGCAAGTCTACAGAAAGTTAGATCTTGCGGTCCCTGACAATATACTAGTGATAGTAATCATAATTGCACGGTGGACTATCCCAAGGGTCTGCTTTTGACCCCGGATCAATTTGCGGTCCCTGGCAAAATCATTTTCATATATTCAAGTCACAACCATAATCAACACATAAGGAAAAGACAAGATCAATCAACTAGAATTTGCATAATGTAAACCCCAACTCAAAAGTCATGAAAAAGTTTGTTTGAAATATTGCACAAGCAGTGATGCTACTCAAACTTGGAACTTAAAGCGCCATCGTCTAGCAAATGAAAGTTAAAAGTTATTTAGTATGTTTGAATTATCATTGAAATGAGAATTTTAAACTTTAAGGACTTAATTGAATATTTATGAAAGTTAATGTGTTAAAATTTTAGATTCTTAAAATATTTAAGGATCTAATTGATCGCTTACGAATGTTAGAGTTTACACTTAATTTCATTGGTTTAGGATTTAGGCCCTTTATGAAGTAATTAAATTCTTTAGGGGTTAAATTAAACAATTGTAATAGTTAAAGGGCTTTAATTTAATATATTTGAATAGTTTGATGGTCAATTTAAGTTGAATTAAAAGTTTAAAGACTTATGTTATTAGAACTGAAAGTTTGGGGACCAATTATGTAAAAATATAAAAGTTTGGGGGCTAAAATTAATTATTTAAAATATTTGGGGATCAACTTAAATTTAGATAATAACTTTAGGGTCAACTTAGATGTCTTGGGAATTCTTGGGGTTAATACTAGAGTTGACCATAGTTTAGGACTTATTTACACATTTTTAAATATTTTGGGGATTAAAATGCAAAATCCAAAGGATAAAAATTTAGATCTATTTTCTCTTGGGTATTACACAATGGAGAAAGGAGGGACGTTCAAACACATTCATCAAAGGGGAAAAGAATCAAGGTCAAAATCTGGCAAAAATCCAGCAATTCAAAGAAGAAATTAGTGGAATAGAAACCTCTTGACAAGCTCTTCGCATAGAGGTAAGTTTTAAAAGGCATGGTGGTAGTTTATGGTGGAGTGGTGCGGTGGTTATGGTGATTTTCCGGTGAGTATGGTGGTTTTCTGGCCAAAATATTTATATATTTCTGTTCCTCCCAGTGAGAGGAAACCATAGACACCAAGTTTGCGGTGTTTAGTGAAGAAATGAAGATGACCCATTTTTGGGTTTGTGCTTGTTCGACCGAGGCTGTCCTTTTCTGATTTTTTTCCTTTTTTTTTTTTTTTTGTTAATTGATATTTATCATTAAGAAGGAAGAATGCATGTGTATATATATATTTTCTGGAATTCCTAGTCAATGTAGGTGCAAATAACATATGGTATACATACTAGTTTTTAAATGTTAGCTTGAAGACTGATATTTTCTTGGAAAAGAATGGAGAAAAATGTAATGATTACCCTGTTGTTGTTGGATTCTAGAGTTGTTTCTTGAGGCTTGATGATCTTTTGCTTGTCTTGAGTTTGATTCTTTGCAAGAATTAGAAGAAATAAAGGTTAGTCGGTTGAAGAAGAAGAAGAAGAGAAGAAGTAGAAGAAGAGAAGAAGAAGAAAACGGAGAGAGTGGGAGATTACCTTACTGCTGTGAAAATGAGCTCTAGGGTGAAATGGAAGTTGTTGAGGCTTTACAGTGTGGTGAAAGAAAGGTTTTAGGGACTAAGAATTTGTTTTTTGAAAGTTTTGGTGCACATAGAAACTAATTAGAAGTTGTCATCTTGATATATAACTTTGAAGGTTCGACTGGTAATGGTGAAATGTTATATAGATTGGTTTGTTTTTTGAAATTAATTCGTTAGAATTTAGTTTAATAAGTTTGAATTATTTAGGTCAAATTTGAACTTTTGTTAAGTTATGTTGGTTGAATTTTGAATTTATTATTTAAGTTACGAAATTTTCATTCCCATAACAAAATTCAGTTCGGCTAGACGAGTATATGAAAAGTTTGAAAAGTCAAGGAAGCCGTAGCGACACGAGTTAAAGTAATAAAATTGAATTTAAATTTTCTTGATCGCTACAATAATAGAATCTTTCGTCTCTCCAAAACATTTCATGAAAAGTAATCAGCATATTTGTAAACAGTCTTAGGTTAGCGAACTACAAATTAAAAAGTAAACTCTACAATAACTCTCAATTTTGATCATTTCAAATATTGTAAGCATTTTTTAACATTTACTTGAAGGTGGTTGTGTTTCTTTCTCCAAACATCATGTCAATGAAGCAAAACATCATATTTAATATTTTTATCTCAAGAACTATCTATATTATGAATTATCCTTTTCTTTTCCCTTTTGGCCCATTGAACACTCTCTCAAAGCAAATGAAATCTGACTAGTAGAGACTCCAACATAAACATTTAACAATGACCTCAATTATTCTTGGGATTATATCTATATATTAATAAAAACAAAAGTAAAATTAATCTTCAATAAGAAAAGATTCAATTTGGTTTCAGATTCCTGTGTGAGAGAATTTTTTTTTCATTTTATTTTTTATTTTTACTTAATTTTCTGTATATTGATAAGTTTTATAGAACTATTTTTTCCAAACCATATATTATTTAAACTGTCTCACTAATATACATAACGACTCACTATTGATAACCGTCCATTATCCGCTTTTTTTTTCGGTGGGGGAGGGGGTAACTACTCTTCTCTATATATAGCTTGAACCTTCTTTTTTTCTTTTTTTTTAACTTTAATTTCCTTAAACTATTTTAATATTGGTTAAAGTAACTGACAACTACCTATTAATATAAGTAACCGCCCACTATTGATCACCACTCATATCTTTTTTTTTTTTTTTCCTTTTTTGTAAATCCACTACTCTTCTCTATAAACAACTCGAGCCTTATTTTTTTATTTCTTTTTTTTTTTACTTTAAATTTCCTTAAACCGTTTTAACTTACCACTACCTTATTTACCGTCAAGTGTTGTTGTCTGTATATAATTATAATTTAAAATTAAAATTCATTCTTTTGTGGTTAATTCTGTCTTCTATAAAACATATTGGTCTACAATGGCTTCACAAGCTAAAATGGTCATCACTAAGCTCTAGGACTTGAACAAGAGGAAGTCGAATTAGTTATTAAAATTTGAGTTCCAAGAAAATTTACTGTTCTGACAAAAGTTGATGAAAATTTGGAAATGCTACTCGTCATCTCTTGAGATCACTTTTCGAAATTTATTGCTTATAATTTCTTCTTCTGCGTATAAATTTATGATTTTAATATAATTTATACTATTCCTTTGTCACAGGGAGATAAAATTCAGACGACAGTTAATTGCCCGCATATTTCAAAGTAGAACGAGCAAAATCAAGAAAAATATGGTTTATTACATCTCAAATTTGTCAGCAACTGATAATAGTGAAAAAAATTGAAGTAACTTCTCTTATTTATGGCAAGCACTAATGTAATTGCAGTTGGTGATAGGTCATTCCCATCATTTGTTTTTAATTTTAAAACAGTTTTTGAAATTTAGAATATATCTCCTTCTGGTTCTCTTAGTTTATTTGGTATGATCATGTATTTTTTTTTTCAATACAAAAGAATTATGTATGTAAGCTATGTATTTCTAATTACATTTTTTTATTTTGTCTTTATAGATTTTATTGCAAAGGTTGTTACCAAATATCACTTACAACAATTTTCTCAAAAAAAAAAAATATATCTCTTACAACATTTGAAGTCATTTACAAAAGAAGTAATGTCAAGGCACGTCGGACTTGGTTTAGATTATCATGATTACTAATAAGTATCAAGGTTAATTTATAGACTTTAATTGTTCATTTTTTTGACACTAATAAGAGTCAAGGTCTACGTAGCAATGTTAAGAGCTGTAAGGAATTAAGAATGAGAAGCCAATTAATGAAACTTCGAATATTGTGTATTATGAGGTTTACCAAAATTTTTAACTAAGATTAACAAAATATTTATTTTTGTTATCTTAAAATGCTATTTTGTTCATTACTTTGCTTCTTTGTTATTTAATTTCTTTACGTTATACTTTGTCAATAAAATTTGATTTCGCAATGCACGGGAGCAAACACTAGTTTCATATTCAAGCCACCAGCCACCAGGCCAAGGGAAAGAAATAGAGGGGGGAACTCAGATTTCAAAGCATCTATAATTTTCATAATTACTGAAAATTGCTAAATTGTCTAATGTAATCTAAATAGAATAAAATATCCAGCAATACTAATAAACAGTCTAAATGGATAACTGTTTGAGAAATCATGATTAAGTTCATGTTCACACTTATCTCCTACGTACTAAAACCAAGCCTACTTCCCTAAACCGAAGACTATAGTGTATAGGAAGATAATTTATGCAGTACCAATAAAGAATTATCACATAAGAATGCATTTCCACCTGTCTTTAATAGGATCAAATTAAGCACACTACAAATGACACACCTGAAAACAAACCGACCAAACACATGCGATAACAATACCACCACGAACAAAACTATAGTGAATAAGATTAAAATCTTCGTAATCTTGAAATGCGTCAATCTTTTAATGTAAAGAAAAAAACATAAAATTGAAAGTTCTTTTAGAAAATTAGATGAGGAGATTCAAGAAACTGGCAGTACCTGGATTTAAGATGACATTTATTGTAATCTTCTTTACCCGGCCATGTGACATTCCTCAAGTCGATGGTGCATCTGAGTTTTTTCTCCATGATTTTTTCTAGGTTGTGAACTGTGAAAACATAATTGTGGTTGCATTTCTACTGCCTGCAATATTTTCTAATAAAGCAGTTTCACCTTTTGGGCTGGTGTGGCACTAACACCAGCTACACAATTGGCATATAGAGATGAACAATATAAAATTTTGGAAACTAATAGCAATTTTGGCTATAGCTTAAAGGTTTCTATTGTTGGGGGGGGATTAAGCCACAGTTTAGCCATAATCTCAACTTACTAGTTACTTACTTAAACAAGTAAGTCCATATTCGAGTAACACTTCCAACTCTTTTAAAGCATTAAGCTATGCCAAACTGTTATTTTCAACTAAATTTAAAAAAAAAAAAGTTGGAACTTAATTGTTAGTTATCAGTAAATTTACTCATAAATAGTCTAATTGCAGTAAAAAAATGGAGCAAGTTATCCATCATAAATAGAAGCACAGCTAACCCAATGTTATAGGTAATCTAATTTCTGTCAAAACGGATCAACGACCTAAGAATAGCAAACAAAACCAAATAATTAACCTTCTCAGGGTGAATTAGACACATTAGTATTGATTGCAAAGAATAGAACTATGATGTAAAAAGAAGAATATTGTTCAAATATTTTAAAGGAAAACTACCTAAAACCCTTAAACGTTCGGCCACCTCTATCTGAAACTCCAACTCAAGCACCAAGCAGAGTGAATAAGGTATTGAAAGCCTCAAACACATAAGAGGCTTCGTTGCAGTTGTGATCTACAAAAAAACTCTTATGTACTACTGTGCTTAGAGTTGATGAAGCATTCAGAGGCCGGAGAGGAAACAAAAAACATAAATGACCAAATGGCACTAATAGTCAGAGAACAGAGAGTTTCCATTAGAGAGACATCACACAACGTTTGACTAGATTACAGACAATAGAGGAGGAACCGCAGAAAGATGGAAACTTCTAGTGTAATGTCTATCCTCAGTTTCAAGAATTTCTTTTTTTTTTTTAATCCAGAAAACCCTAGATGGATTAGGAATGTAAATAAGCCTTGAACAATTATGTAGCCCCAAATCAAAAAAAAAAATTCATTAAAAACATAAACATGAATAGATTGACATAAAAAAAAAGAAGAAAATCACTGACCCGAACGACATTAGAGATGGTAAATCCCAAGAAGTAGAGAGGTAAACTATTACACAGAAAAGGGCTGCAACACGCTTGGGTAACTTGACAAAATAACAATGTTTTTTACACTATTTTTAAAATTAAGGTACATTAAGGGTTTTTTTTTTTTTTTTTGAGGGGGGAGCCTAAAATTCAGTAGTCAGATTGTGACCTTAACTGTTCATCACAAATTGTTACAACACGACCAGTTCTAATCACATCAGCGAGTCACAGTCACTCCGACGAGTCACACTTACATTCTAGCGAGTCACACTCACACGCCGGCTAGTCACAACTCATCTTCGGCGAATAACAATCACACTTTGATGAGTCACTATCAAACTCCAACAAGTCAGAGTTACAACTTGGTATCATAGTCACAAAACCGTTCAGTCACAGCTCAACATCACAATCACTAAACCAGCCAGTCACAATCTCCAATGATCACACCGCCAGTCGCCATATGTGACCCCCGACCACCACAATCATCACACAAACCACAAATTGAATCAAATCCCAAAAATTAGAATCTTCACAACACAATAAATCGGATTTAAGAAAACTCAAAAAAAAATCCCCAAATTGCAAACCCTAATTAACAAATTTGAAACACTAATTAAACAAAAGATTAAACAAAATTAAAGAAAAAAACCCTAATTTGAATCACAATCAGATTCTCATTAGAACCAATTCAGAAACTAACGTCGTCGATCAGATAGTGAAACCTTAACTTGGCACTTGCGGGAACCCTAGCTGAATCACTACCATTAGATTTTAGTATGCGAAATCGTAATTTGAAGTCAGAATTTAGATCGCGAAATTGTGATCTAGTACATCTAATTTCATATCACAATACGCGATCGATTAAAGCGAGGTGATCGGGAGATTTTCAACATCTAAAAAAGATCAATGTAGATGATGAAAAAAGAAGTAGACGACAGCAACGATGACGGAAGGAGGAGGAAGCGGCAGTTACAATGATGACAGAAGGAGGAGGAAGTGGCAGTCGGGAAGATGATGAGAGGAGGTAGTGGCTGATTGGTAGTGGCGGCGGTGCTTGAATGTAACTTTAGACAGAGAGATAGAGAGAGATAGAGGTTGAGAGAGGGGGAAGGATACAATCGTTTGTTTTTTCGGGTGTGGTGGGGTCACCTGATCTTTTCAAATTAAAAAGTGAGATATGATTTTTATAAAGTGATATTGGAAACACCTTACAGCCTTAAGGAGAGGTTCTGCTTGCCATTTTTAGAGTGTTTTCTATTTACAGTTTTAGAAAATAATGAAAACACATTCTATTCCATTGTTTTGAAAAATCATTTTAAAAAACGAATTAAGAAATTTCTACACAAAACTCAAAACGTGGATTTGTTGCCTTCCGCATTTTCAAGGCAAATTGCCCAAAACTCCAAAAAAGTGGAAAACACCCCCAACCACCAACCTCCGCTCTCCCTCTCTCTCTCTCTAGTATACAGGTCGGCGTCTCTCTCTCTCTCTCTCTCTCTCTCTGTGTAACGTATAGATCCCATGCTTGCCATCTCCCAGCCTTGTTACCTCAAATCAATCTCCTCTCGCAAATAAACACGCATCTTCTATAAAGTTGCCGATGCCCTCTCCAGGAGAATTCTCATCTGGTAATCATATTTTCCATCACTTGTTCATTTTCCATTCGTTCTTGAACACCGACGATTTCTTGTCACAATCACAATTTTTCCTTCCTTTATTGATGAAACCCAACTCAATTTCTCGATACTAATAGTCCTTACTTTGGGCTTGTGCTTACAGGGAGACAGGCTAAGCGTTGTAGTTTAGGTAATCTTTGAACTTCATTTTTTAAATTTATTTGGTATTTTGTGATTGAAGCTTGCATATTTTTTTGGGAGCTAACTTGTGCAATTTTTTGGGTGACAAAGCATGAAATGACTGTTGCTTATAGAGAATTGATGCAGGGGTGATCTTCCATAGACCAAGAAAATTTGTTTCACAAGAGTTATAGGAGAAGAGTATATAATTGTAGTGTTCTTCTTTTTCCCTCCCTTTTTGTTTGCCTACAGGATTTATGTAATTGTAGGTTTTTATCCATTTTCTTTACTTTTGGATGGCTTAATGTGATTCTCAATTTTTTATGGTGTTTGTTTGAATGATTAGTTGTGTCATGACATATTTGGTTTGCGGTGTGACGACATATTCAAGTTCAACTTTATGCACGAATAATTTTGTTTACGTAGAATTATTACTATCCATATGCCTCGATTATGACCCAAAGCTTCCAATTATAATTTTTAGATGTTTCGAAATTAAATTAATTATCATATTTTATGTGTATCTACTGAAAGTTTCGATATGGGTTGTCTCCATTTGATTTTACACTACAAGTTACGAACAGTGAACAAATTCCACTACTACAGAAATGCACAAAAAAATTGGAAATACGCGTTGGTTTTAGAAGAAAGGACGCGTAAACAAAACGCGGTGGCAAAGTTGAAATTAATGCTTAAAAATAGGCGTCGGTCCTTTACTAAGAACCGACGCCCAAGAGGCGTTTGAACTATGAGCGATATGGCAACCGACGTCCATATCGCTTAGGCGTCGGTCCCTTTCTTAGACCAACGCCTAAAAATAAAAAAGGCGTTGGTCCCATTAAGGGACCGACACCCATTTCCTTAAAAACAGCCGCAGATCCCCTTTTGAAACATTCTGTACTTACATTTTGAACTCCCGCTTCTGCACAAATCTAATTTCGACCAAATTTCACACACACAAAAACCATTTGAAAAGTAACTTAAGCTCGTTTCAGTGTTGAATCACATTGCTAAAATTATTTCTCCCCATATGGACCCCCAAATTCCCTAGTTCTCCACCCAAGGAACTTTTTCGGCGAGCGGCGGCTGCGGTACAACGCGGTGGGTGGCGGGCTGACTTCTTGGTAATGCCACTCGATTTTTCATCTTTTTTGTACTTTTGGGTCTTATGATTCATGTCTCCAATGATTTCTTTGCAGTTGAAAGCGAAAATCGTTTGGAGGCGACAGACTGCCGCGCCGAACAGCCGGCAGATGACAAGCGAAGTGCTCGTGCACTACCTTTTTTCTCCCGATTTTCAATGTAGTTTCAAAGGTATAAAAATTTAATTTGGATTTAATTTGGATCTAGAATTTTGGATTTAATTAGTTTGGATTTAAGATTTTGGATTTAGTTTGGATTTAGGATTTTGAATTTAGCTAAAAATTATGATATTAAGGGTTTTTGTGAAATTTGGTTGAGATGTGTATATATGTATACATTTTTATATATGATTATTTTTTAATTTGTTAAAGTTGTGGAATTTTTTGTTATATATTGTAATATGATTATTGTGTGAAAGATATATTGGAATTTTTTAATTTTTTAATTTGTTATATGATTATTGTGTAAAAGATATATTTATTTTGGATGTAGAAATTATGACTTGTAAGGTTTTTTGTTAAAATTAATAAATATGGGTATATATGTATATATATTAATTGTTAAATATATTTTTAGTTATATGTGATTTTTTTATTAATTTGTTAAATTATGATTTTTCTGTTAAATATATTTTTTGTTAAATATATTTTTTTGTCATATGTAATTTTTTTGTTAATTTGTTAAATTATGATTTTTTGTTAAATATATATTTTTTATACTGATATATATATGTATATATATATTTTTGCTATATCTATATATGCGCACACTTTGTTATGGGTACATATGATATATATATATATATATATTGTGTAGGGTATATATGATTTACGTAGATATTTATGAAATTTGAGATTGGAGGCTTACAGAAAGATATTTATACATCGATTAATATTATTTCTATGAGAATAAATATATAATTAATAAGCATTATTGACCAAATCAATTAAGAAAATCAAATAACGTATCAGTGCATTCAATAAGTGAGAAAAATAACCTGCTAAATAGAAGTAATTCATTTTTTGAATATCTTTACATAGATTAGTTGTAGTAGTATTTGTAAATTCATACTTATATCAAGTGGGTGATAATTGGTTTAAAGTGCATATAAATTGTTGGTGGAAGTGGTGTTGGTGTTGTTTTTTCTTGCATTTGCTACTTGTTGGCTACTTGGTGGTGGTGGAGGTGTGTATAAATTGGGCTACTTGTTGCTTGCATTTGCTTTTTTGTGGTTGCATGAAAAATTGGCAAAATTTGATGACTGTAATTTATATATAAAAAAAAAGATTCGCGTCGGTTGTTATACAACAACTGACGCCCAAAATATTTTTAAATAAAAAAAATATTTTTCTATATAGGCGTCGGTTATTAGCGTGAAACCGACGCCTTTTGTAAACTATAGGTGTCAGTTTCTACATAAAAACTGACGCCTATGGTAAATTTTAGGCATCGGTTTTAGGTTAACAACCGACGCCTTTTTGTAGTATGAGCGTCGCCAAACAACCGACGCCTATTTTCTTAGTATATACGTCTGTTACATATGCGTCTACCTAAAAACTGACGCCAATTATTTATAACGACTGATGCCTAATTGGCTTTTCTGTAGTAGTGTTCATTACAAATAGTCAACTAGTTTTTTGCAAATTTTCAAACAGAACGCGTTTTCCAATTTCCAATTTTTGAAAATAGTTTTCAGAAATAACAAACAATACACGTTTTCCAATTTCCCATTTTTGAACATGTTTTCAGAAATAACAAACAGGACATGTTTTCAACAAATTTGAAAATAGAAAATGAAACCAGAAAACAAAAAACATTTTTAAAAATGAAAACAGTAAATTAATATACAAACAAAGTGGCACCTTATTAAACCCAATCATTTTGGAAAAAATTTCATGTTAGAGCCCAAAAATTATTGCTCTATAACATTCCTATTTTCCTTTTGCAACAAGTTCAATCTTGGTGCAAGTACGTAGTAGTCTTGGGCTTTGAGTATTGGAAGGGCAAAATTAGGCTGTACACTAAAATTTAATATCAGAGGAAATTAGGGCCTTAATATAAATATTGAAAAATATAGTAAAAACTAATTATGGCCTTAATGACTGTAATTTTGGAGCTCTTTGATATCCCATTTTCCTCGCATCTTTCCTTTCGTTTCTCCACGTGATTTTCTTTTCAATTCTTTTTAATTGTCTTTTCTTTCTTTCTGCCCTTTTCATTTTTGTTTATGACTTTTAGGTGTTCCATTTGCATTATCATCAATCAACGTTAAAATGTCAATTTTAGAAAGGGTAATTTCACAAATCGTCCCCAACCTTTGAGTTAAGTATCGGTTGGGTTCACAACCTTTCAAAAATTAATAAAAAATATCCTTTTTAATGAATTCCGTCACTATTACCATTAACTTTCCAACAAAATGACCGTTATATACCCTTTAACTTTTTAATTTAAAAAAAGTTTAAAATATTAAAAAAATACCTAACCCACCCCACTCCATCCCATCCCTCCCTCCCTCCCTGTGTTTGCCGGAAATGGCAGCATTCTTGGCCGTCGGAATGCTGCCATTTCTAGTGCAAATTAAGGGATTCACCCCTCTTTCTTGGCAGCCAAAGTGCTGCCATAAATGGTAGCACAAGGGGGGAGTCTCCCCCCCCCCTTTTTTTTTTCTGGCTGCCACAAGGCTGCCATTTTGGAGGCCAAAAAGGTAGGGGTGAATCTCCTTAATTTGCTGTCTGGATGGGGTGAGTTTTTTTTTTAATTTTTAAAATATTTTTAAAACTTTTTTTTAATTATAAAGCTAAGGAGTATAACGATCATTTCATTAGAAAATTAATCATAATAGTGACGGAATTCATTAAAAACGACATTTTTGGCGAATTTATGTAAGGTTGGGGACCCACGAGGTCGAAAAAAGTTGATGACTCAGCCGACACTTAACTCAAAAGTTAGAGACGCTTTGTGAAAAGTAAAAAATGTGATTTTTCAGCAGTAAATTTAATCAATACTAATCAAACTTTACCTCTTACTACTTGCTTAGCCATCTATCTCGATAATTTCCCTTCTATCATGGACCTCATTTCCATCCATATAAACTAATGGAACAAATATTTGGTGAATGAAGACATGACATGGCATATAACAGAGTCAAAAGGCACTAAATAAACACACAAAAACGTGCAACCCACCAAAAATGCAAATCTGTATTGCAGTTTTTTTTTTTTATTACATTGCTTTCTGTAATTTTTCAAATGATTTTTATTTGTTTTCAACATATTTTCCTATATAGATTATATATGAAAATTTATGTAATTTAAACTTTTAGATAAAATACCTAATTCTGACCGTCACACTTTTCTTTTGTCTATTTGGTGTGTTCTAACGGCATTATATGCCATATTACATATTCATTCACCTTATGTTTTATTGTGTTAGTATATATGGAAATGGGGAAGATGATGGATGGGAAAAAATTGAGATAGATGGATGCGCAATGAAATACATTTTGTAGTTGAATAAGTAAATAATTGTACAAGTTGAAGCTTGATGAGTATTGGTTAAGTATACTCGATTTTCTTGCTATTTGATGTTTTAATTGTGTTATTTTCTATGTAATATGCGACTTTTTAATCAAATGTGACTTTTCTATGTTATATGTAACTTTTTAATCCAGTGTGAATTTTTATATGTGTGCGTATATGTGTTTATATAGTCATTAAGTTAAAAATAATCTAGCACCATATATATGGTAATATATAGTCATGTCACATGCATCAGGACATGCCATATGATTATATGGTACCATATAACGTCACACCATATAGTATTAGGTCGGGACTAGTGGTTGAGCCACCGTATTCCAATTTAGTTTCCCTGTATTTTGTGCCAGCCAATTCTTTGGGCCGTGTTTTTCAATTACCCAGAAAATTTTGGTGTATTTGTGCAAAGTACCCTACTGGAAATTCTCGGGCTAGACCATTTGTTTTGGGTTTCGGTTCAGTTTTTGTAAAGGACATGATTATGGGATGTTTTGAAAAATACAAATATTTTTCACGTAATTTTTAAAGTTAAGGTACTTTAAGCTTTTTTTGGAGAAATCAGGTGTTTTATGTGTTTTTACATTGTGATACCACAATATTGCAACACCACAATCAGAATTCACCAAAACACTGAGTCACATTAAAACAATTCACCAAAGCACCAAGGTACAACAAAAACAACTCGTCAGAATGCTAAATCACATCAAAACACCGAGTTACAATAAAAACAATTTGCTAAACCACCAAGTCAAATTAAACACAGCTCCAAAACATCAAATCACAATAAAAACAACTCGTCAAAATATCAAGTCAAATCAAGCACAACTCTAAAACACCTAGTCACAATAAAAATAACTTTCCAAAATATCGAGTCACAATAAAAACAATTTGCCAAAACACCGAGTTGCAGCAACACAACAACGCAGCGGAATCACCCAGTCACAACACAAACAATAACTCATCAAAACACCTAGTCACAACAACTCACCAAAACAACCAATCACATCAAATACAGCAATTCGGTGGAACAACCAAATTATAGCAACACAATTAGCCAGAACACCTAATCATGACAAATACAACAATTCGCCGGAACAATCGAGTTACAACAACATAACCGAATAACAAAGTTGAAACTTTTTTTTAATGAAATATCAAATTTTATTGATACCCCAAATAAAGGTACAACTAAAAGACAATGGATACATTTCAACACTTCTCTAACCTGATTACAAAATGGAAGCAAAAATAGTGGCAAAAAAACAAAGTCAGTACAAGGAGATAAATAAAAGAAATAGAAAAACAGAGAGCACCAAATTAAAAAGAAAACCATCTAAAGCAAAGAAAACAACCGCAGATTCAAGACTATCTGCAAAGCCGAACGAACATCTATAATTAAACAAAACTCAAGAAGTTGAAGCATGCTACACACGAAGACATCATCACGACCGACTCCATCATGGCGCCAAGATTCTAAATTTCCCAGAAGCATGCTACGCACGAAGCATATATCCATCCAAATTTGAAAACAATCCAAATCGAAGCTGTAATTAAACAAAAATACTTAGCAAGTTGAAGCATGCCTACAAAGTTGAAACTATAATTAAACAAAAATCCTAAATTACAAACTCTAATTCACAAAATTGAAACTCTAATTAAACAAAAGATTAATATTAAAGAAAAAAACTCTTAATTTTTCCCACTTACCTAGCTATCTATCCATTCTACCTTTATCCATAACCGGATCAAAAATGACAAACACCTACATCATTTTTCCTTTTTGGGGAAACCCTTTATTTTTTCCTATCATTTCTAACAATGATGAGATCTTTCCACCCCACCTACCTAGTTACCCGCCCACATTCCAACTCAGCATTAATCAAAAATTCAGATAGTTATTTCTAATAGGTTAATTTCACAAAAGATCTCCAACCTTTGAGTTACGAATCGGTTTCATTCCCAATATTTTTTTCGCTCTCCTGGTTCCTCAACCTTTCATAAATATATACAATAGGTCCTTTTTGACATTATTCCCTCAACTTTCATGGAGAATGAAGGTTATACCCTTTTAACTTTCTAATTTTTTCAACAAAACATTTAAAAATAGTAAAAATAATAAAAAATTAAAAAAACCCACCCGTCCCACTCCCTCAACTTGCTGTCGGAATGGCAGAATGAGACGTGAATCCCCCACTTTGTGGCAGGAAATGACAGCAATCTGCTACGAGTTTCTAGTCCCAAAGTTGCTGCCATTTGGCAGTAGTATGCTGCCATTTGTGACAGTGTTTTTGGGGGTCCTCCCATTTCCTGCTGGAAATAGTAGGAAACAAAGGGGAGCTCCCCCCCCCTCCCCAAAAAAAATTTTAGCGGCCTCCGACGGCAAGTTGGGAGGGAGGGAGGGAGGGTGGGATGGGGTGGGTGTTTTTTTTATTTTATTTTTAATATTTTTAAATGTTTTGTTTATAAAATTAAAAAGTTAAAACGGTATAACCGTTATTTTCCCATGAAAAGTTGAAGGAATAGTGTCAAAAGGGACCTATCGTGCACATTAATGAAAGGTTGGGGCCTAGGAGAGCGAAAAAAAGTTGGGGACGAAACCGATTCTTAACTCAAAGATTGGGAACCTTCTGTGAAATTAGCCTATTGGAAATAACTACTTGAATTTTTCATTAACACTGAGTTAGAATGTGAGTAGGTAACTAGATAGGTAGGGTGGAAAGATCTCATTGCTGTTAGAAATGATAGGAGAAAATAAAGGGTTTCCCTAAAAAGGAAAAATGACTTAGGTGTTTGTCATTTTCGATCCGGTTATGGATAAAGATAGAATGGATAGCTAGCTAGGTATGTGGGAAAAATTTTATGTTTCTTTTTATTTTTATTATTATTATTTTTTTAAAACTTCTTTTGTTTTTATTTAAAAAGTGAAAGCAAAAATGTCATAAAGGATCTTATGAGTGAATTTATAAAAGATTAGGGACTTACGACATTAAAAAAAATGTTAGGGACCATTTGTGAAATTAACCATTAGATTAATATGCATATTAAATTTGGATAGAATCTCACATTCAAAGTCCAAGTGCAGTTATAATTTTTCTTTTTAAATAAATTAGGTAAACTATGGGGAGGGATATTAACATAAACTCAACCTTAGGACTTCTGTTTTGGTAAAAGTGCTCTTTATCACTTTGATTATCACTCTTGACTAGGGATGACAATTAGTCACGGGTCGGGTCAGCCTCGACCCCAATTGCACCGCCTTGCTTAAATTGCAAAAAGGGGTAAATTTCACAAAAGTCCCCTACCTTTGTAAAACGTAACAATTTCATCTCTAACTTTTTTCCAAGCATGTTGGTCCCCAACCTTTTAAAAATAAGCATAAAAGGTCCTCGCTTACTATTTTTGTCATTTTTCAATGTTTACTTTTTCTATGAAGACAATTTTACCCATTACTTATATTTAACAAATAAGAACACAAATTTTAATTATTTATTTTGATTTCTCTGCCGCTTTCTCTTTCATGCACTTATACATATTTATTTGTATATTATTTTCTTATTCACCAACTTAATATAAGCCATACATACACATCGACTCATATATTATCTTTTCCATTCACTTACCTAATACCACCACCACTAGTGTTATAGTCACTTTAGGCAATGAACTCTTCAAAATTTAACTATAAATAAGCAATGATAATTGAGATGCCATTGATATTCAAATCATAAAAATTAGAACGATTAAAAATGTATAAATTTTTCTTGCCAAAAAATTGAAAGTTTAAATTATTGGTAAATTTAAAAAGGGAGGACCCCTTTTGTTTCCGTTATAACTTTTTCATTTCGATTTTTTGCATCTATATATAACTAAAAATAGGAGATAAATCATCTTTTACTATTGTTAAAGGCAACGTAAGTGGAGGCCTAATTCTTCCCTACTAAAAAAAAAGTGAAGGAAATTGTGGCGGCACTTAGTGGAAGTTAAGAGTAACTAATGAGATAAAGCAACATATTTTCTCATTGTTTTATTTAAACCTTTTGGATTTTTTAAAAAGGTTTTTGTACTAATTTCCTTTTATTTCATACAATGAGGATAAAATAGTTATCTTGTATGCATATAAATGTGAAAATGAATAGAAATTGCCCATAGAGACCTTTTGTGCTTATTTTTGAAAGATTGCAGATCTACATGCTTGAAAAAAAAGGTGGAGATAGAATTGTTACTTTTTACAAATGTTGGGGACCTTTTGTGAAATTTAACCTCAAAAAAGGGGTTAATTATAGATATCAGATTCTTACAATACCCATTCCAAAAAATCAGACCCTAAAGTTTTTAGAGTGCAAAAATAAAAAAATAAAAAATAATCGATGCTTCTTCTTCTCTTTTTACTCGCCACTTCCTTTTCTGAATGCCTTCCTGCCGTTGCCACCACCACTGGTAGATTGCAGATCGACTTCTTACCTTCTGGTTCTCCCTTTCTCCATCATCTTCTCCTACCTCCATTGCCCACTACCTCCACTGTCAACAACTGAGTGTCGTCGTGAAGAAGAAGGCGGCACTCCAGCAGAATTCTTTCCAATAATATCATCGATAACAAGGGAGACCTTAAGGTTTTTGATTGATCAAACTAATTTCAAATCAATGATTGTTATGGAATCAGAGAAGGTTTTGCTTGCGAAATCAATTTCAGAGAATAGAAAGATTAGGGGGAGTAGGTTTCCAATTGGGAGAATAGGATTCTGATCCCGCTAGCGTTGTAGAGCCTTTGAAATTAGAATTCTAGCAATTGAAGATTTTAGACTGTGAATGAGGATTTGGGGTTCCGGCATGTTTGATTTTTAGTAATAGGTAGAAATTAAGGTTCTTGATTTTTTTGGTTTGATTGTTGTTGATTTAGAGTTCCGGCTAGTGATTTCTTGATTGATTATTGAGTTGCCAGTGTGACTGTTGTGGAGGTGGTTGTGTTGAGCTGTGGCAAGTGAGTTATTGGCTATCATGGATAGGGGTGGGCATTTTTCTCTAAAAACCAACCCAACCCACAAACCCAAATCGTTATGGGTTTGGTTGGTTTGGTTTCTTAATTTTATGGGTTGTTTTGGTTTTAATTTATTAGGTTTAATCAATTATTAGTATGGGTTGGGCTGGGTTAATTAAACCAACGTAAAACCAATTCAACCCATGGACCATCTTGCACAATATATGCACGTTCTCTTTCTCCTCAATCCCTTAGATTCTGCGCAATCCCTTTGGCCTTCAATCTCGATTTCATGTTGATATTTCTCATTGGTTCATTTTCGATACTGCTCATTGGTTTCTCATCGAGGAACTGACATTTTGATTTTGATATTTCATGTTGCCTGTTGTTGGCCGTTCTAGAAAATTTTGGCAGGGACTTCTGCCAAGCCACCTTCTGTTCCTGATGACAATTACAGGGTGGAAGGAAATTTATCCTAGAAATTACCCTACCAGTTGGTGGAAGTTGGAAAGCGGTGAAAGCACTGGTTTTACTGTATATGTCACGCCCCCGCTAACTTTTCAATATTTCCGAATATCTTAGGGAAATTTACAAATTTGGTAGCGGAAGCTTTTATTCAAATAACGGGGACGGGACGTGCGAAACAATCCAATTTATCTTATCTTACTGAGTTTAGTAGATAAAGATAATTTCATAAGTTAACAAATCGTCAATCTTGCAAAGAAATATTACAACTAGGTTTTTCAAGAAAATATATAAATACAAGAAGTTGTATTAATAAATATATTTCATTGATTACCAAGGTGGGCCAAATCATTAGAAAACTTTTACAGTGAGAAGTAGAGCTCAAATCAATATAAAGATTATAACTCACTATTTTC
>CAVNYN010218310.1:0-31683 GCA_963692815.1 Nyctanthes arbor-tristis
TATCTAGATCGAGTTAGACATATACTCATCATAAGCTAGGCAGGACGTATCTTGGTTCGTAAGACGTGAACATTAATGCGTAATCTAGTGTAGAAAAATAAACACAGAATCAACACTAGAATTGTTGACACAGAACCCAAAACGGGAGAAACTGCGGGCATCTTTGCCACGGGACAACCGATTCACTAACCACAAGGTAAGTTTAGTACAAAGAAAGATAACTAAATATTCAAAAAGAAAAACTTATAAATGACTCCCCCTTTATACCTTTTGATATGTAGCCAACTCTCGTTGATTCTTCTTTCTCCCGCGACCTCCAGGAATGTCCATCAAGCTCCTAGAGCTCTCCTGAACTCATCTTGGGGCATTGACCTCCTAAACTACTTGAACCTTGAGTGAATAAGTCCCTCGCACCTTATGTAGTTGCCTACCATGTACTTAAAGGGTTGCCAAACAAACACAATTATTTGGAAGCGTAAGTCCAATGCAAGAATAAATCTTGTGGGTTTGGTCATGTGTTTCCTCTCTTGTGTCGTCGAGTACAAAGAATGGTTTTTGCAAGAGTAGCTCAACGGCTTTGTTTTTAACCTACAAGAAGATCACATATATAGGCTAGACTTTGCATTCTTGTGCAAAACAAGAATTAAAGTTACCATATAGATATAGGAAACACATTCAAGGAAAGTAGAATGTTAGTTTACCATAAATACAATACTTTCCTAATCCTATGAGAACTTAACATGCATAAAGTTTAAACCTAGTTAAATATGGTTATAGACTATAATACAAACTAGGAAACTTAGAAGTTGCATGTATTTGAAATATCTTGGTGCCTAAGAAAGTATACACACGCCGAAATACCTACTTTCTGACCAAGAGAAACAAATTTGCATGCGATAAAAATATAGCACGTAAAATAAGTCATGCAAAATATGTAATAAAATTTTGACACTAAAATACAAAATAAGGAGTGCCAACACACATGCAATTTTCTACTAACACAAGTTTTGTTTTTTAGTTTATTTAAGAGAACAATCACAATAGGTACTACCTTTGGTCACTAAAATTTCACGAGGGCACGGGTGAAAAATCTAGTTGGCAAATAAAAAAAACATGGAAAAAAGTACAAGTTATATATATATATATATAACTTGATAATTTCTATAAAAATAATGACTATCAAATAACAAAACTTTAAAAAAAAAGATTGTTTCAATGGAAAACAATAGCTGTCAAACACCGAAAGATGGAAAACAATAACTACTTCCTTGCAGAAAATTAACTCAATCAAACATGATGATATGGAGTCACTTCACTTACTAATCACTCTCTTCAAAAGACTAGAGTTTTTTGACGAGTTTGAGCGGGTGTGATCAGAATAATTCAAGAAGGATCACTAAGGCTGATGTTAACAAAAAGATCACTTCACTAATGTTCGCTAGAGATGCTGATCGAGGAGGTCGCTTCACCATCACGCGTTAGTAGATGATTGAAGAGATCGCTTAGCGAGTCCAATGCATGTATTGTACTTAGACTTGATGTAATAGATTTTCCCTCTCTTTTTTCCCTAAAAATGAAGGAGGTTTGTAAGAGAGAAGTTGGCTTCTTTCTCATTTTTCATAATCAACATTTCTTCACATTTTCATTCTCTAAAATCTTTTCAAATCCGAGTTTAGATTATTTGGCGCTGTCTACATGAATCGAACCTAAATTTGCTGAATTGATAGAATTCTCGTCAGACAAATGCCTCCAAAGCTGGAAATAAGAGCATCTCGGTGGAAGCTGAAAGAAGCTACCGGTGGAATTGAACAGGATGGACATAATTCACCAAAAGTTTCAACTTCATGAACTGAATCAATCTAAGCTCCAGTAAATCCGGATCTGGATCTTCAAAAGAAGTTCAAGACAATGGAAGATCAGTTGGATTCATTAATACAGTTGTTGGTTCAGGATGCAGCAATTGATCCATCAATTGCTCTGCCACATCCAGAAGAGCCAAGAATAGCTTTGTTGCATCCAGAGAAACCATGGATAATTGAGAGATGGCAGATATAGCTCATATTCTGAACAAATTGGTGACACGAAAGGAAAGGTCAGTCTCACCCGGTGGTTATAAAGGAGGATCCCTTCACTGATACCATCCGACGAGTGCCTTTACAACCAAATTTCCATGAGCCCCTTAGGGAGTATGATGGGACTAGAGATCCAATCGATCATCTATGCATCTTTCCGGATAGAATTAGTCTACATGGGTGGCCAGATGCCATTGCCTATAGAGCATCCTCTATGACCTTGAAAAGGGATGCTCATGAGTGGTTTGACACTTTACCACCAAAATCAGTGAGTACATTTGGCAAATTTGCCAAAAAAATTCGTCATATGCTTCTCTAGTAGCTCCAGGAAGAAGAAGAAGTCATTAGCTTCGATGCAAGTTGTTCAAGAGGTCGGCGAGTCTCTGAGAGTATATATTACTCGATTCAATTGAGCAACACTGGGGATATGCCACTTGCAGATGATGAGAGTAGTGCCTACCTTGCTGATAGGGTTGAGAAATCAGGATTTTTATGCTAATATCTCTAAAAAACTTCTAGAATCAATGGTAGAGTTACTACAATGTGCTGAATCCCATATTGACCAAGAGGAAGTGTTGAGTGCCTCCACTAGGTTTGGGAATGAACAGTCGAACATAGGGAAAAAGAAATCCAAAAGAGATGCTTCAGCTGAGGCTTGTCAAGATTTATTTCACAGAAAGAGGGATTTGTGAAAGATACGCCCGAACATAGATCAATCTGATTATTAAAGGTATAGAAACCCGTAGGTGTATCATCGCTCAGGTGTTCATACAGTGGAAGTGGGAGGACGCGTAAAGAGGCCTGCTAATGATGTACGAAGGATAAGAGAGATGAAGGCTCTGGCTGAAGGTATCCTACATTGGCCTGGCAAATGGTTTCTAATCAGGGAAAGCGAGACAAGTTGCTGGTCTTGAATTTAATCAAGATCATTGTTATACCACGGAGGAATGTTACTAGTTGCAAAGGGAGAACAAGCTATTGACAAACGCGAGATACTTGAAAGAAAATGCTGAAAATGGGACAAGAGGGGAGCGAACACTGTCAAAAGTGATTAATTTAACTACTAGGGAGATCAGCATGAGACGGTGATTTTAGGAATGGTCAAAAGGCTTATTCACGGTCGCTTCAAGTAAATAATATTTATATAGCTAGGAACGCTCTTCCGATCTCAACCCATCACTTTCCATGACGCTGATTTAGTAGGGGTCTCGGTGCCACATGATGATGCACTAATAATCACGAGAGATATTGCAAATTTTGACGTCAAGCGATTGCTCATTGACACGGGAAGTGCGGTTAACGTGTTGAGTTGGGAGGCGTTTGAGACTTTGAAGGTGTCGGAGGTCATGCTAAAGCCTTTAAACACTCTCTTACATGGACTTGGAAGAGGAATAGTGGAGCTAGAGAGTGTAGTAGATTTGATGGTGGTGGTGAGGACACAGCCAGTAGTTGTGGCGCTCGTGACTCCTTTTGTAGTAGTTCAAGTACCCATGGCCTACATTGCAATCTATGGAAGACCATTGTTTAGTAATATTGGGGCAATTGTTTCTACATATTATCAAGCGATGATGAAGTTATTCACCAATAGGGGTAGGAGTTGTCGGGGGTGACTAGCTACTGTCTTGAAGATGCTATGTTGACAGTATGAAGGGAAATAAGATTCTGAACATTAAAAAAAGACATCTGTGAAAGTCGTGATAAAGGAAGAGGTTGTGAATGAAGAAGAGGTGAAATAGGATCCAAGTCACTTTACTACTATTGATGAGATTGAAGATGTGGAAGTCACTGCTGGAAAAATTTTTAAGATAGGGAAGACTTTGTTAGAAGAAAAGATACAGTTGGTCCACTTCTTGAAGTCAAATTTAGACTTTTTTGCATGGTCCCCAAGCAAGAAGGAGTAAATTGGTCAGAATGTTATGCAACATTCTTTGAAACTTGATCCAATGTGAAGACCAGTTAAGCAGAAAAAGTAATCATTCACTCCAGACAGGGAAAAAGCGATCCGTGATGGAGTGGAGAAGTTATTGAAAGTGGGGTTTATCAAAGAGGTGAAATATCCTGAATGGGTCGCGAATGTAGCCCTGGTCTAGAAAGTGAATAGGAAATGGCATATGTGCATAGACTTCACAGACTTAAATAAAGCATGCCCTGAAGACTCGTAGGCTTTACCCTACATTGATTCGTTCATAGGCGCCACAGCCGGGTAAAAACGATTTAGTTTTCTGGATGCCTTCTTAGGAATCACCAGATTAAGATGGCTGAAAAGGATGTGGAAAAAATGATCTTCATCACAGATATGGGTACCTTTTATTACACAGCCATGCCTTTTGGATTAAAATATACAGGCGTGACCTATCAAAGGATGGTGGATAAAGTATTTGCTCCGGTGCTTAGGAAGAAAATGTAGGCCTACGTAAATGACATGGTCGTATATAGCAAAGGGGAGGCGAATCACCTGAATCACTTGTAGGAGGTATTTGATATTGCTAGGAAGTATAAGATTAAATTCAATCCTAAGAAGTGCACATTTGGAGCACGTGGAGGAAAATTTCTAAGATACATGATAAGTTAAAGAGGGATAAAAGCCAACCCAGATAAGATTACGGCAGTCATGAAGTTAGGGAAGCCCAGCAACATGAGTGATGTGCAAAGTCTGGCTGGGCACTTGGCTGCGTTGAGCAGATTTATGTCGCGAGTTGCAGAAAAGTGCTATCCGTGGTTTCCGTGCAATCACTAGAAGAAGTAAAGAGGGATTCGCATCAAACATTTATTGACTTGTCCAATGCCAAAAGATGTACTAAAACTCTATCTTGATGTGTCAGATAAGTCAGTGAGTTCGGTATTGTTGAAAAAAGAAGGAAATCTAGAAGAGCCGTGAACTATGTGAGCCATATATGGAAAGATGTAGAGACCAGGTATTCCTTAATTGAGAAACTGGTACTTGGAATCATTCTCATTACTTGGAAGCTAAGCCTATATTTTTAGGCTCATGTTGTTGAGGTAATGACTCACTTCCCATCACGATATATTATGAATCATCCTAACATTTCAGAAAGTATTAAGCGATGGGCAATGGAGTTGAGGGAATATGATATTGAATACAAATCGAGAGGTACTATTAAGTCGCAAAGTCTGAGAGATTTTATCGATGAGTTGACTTCGTCATCATAGCTAAAAGAGGGAGCGAGCTAGGCATTGCACGTTGACGGGTCCTCAGTGAAACATGGATCACAGTGGGAGTGTTATTAACAAGTCCTTAAGGAAACTCTTATGAGATGTCACTTCAGATAGAGTTCGCTACTACTAACAATGAGGTAGAATATGAAGCTTTGATTTTCAATTAGCAACCACTAAAGGCGCGAGGTGTATTACAACTCATAGCAATTCCAACTCGTGGTCAATTAGGTGCAAAAAACTTTTGAAGCAAGGAAGGAGCGAATGATGTTGCATTATGTAAAGGTTAAGGAATTGTTAAGAGCCATCTCGTGCTGGGAAATGTTGAAGATCCCGAGGAAGTCCAATGAATAGGCTGATCACTTATCTAGAGAAGTTTTCAAGAGAAGCACCAGATCTGAAAACACTCGATAAAAGTTTTGAGAAATCAACCTTAGTTCTCCAATTATATTGTGTCGAGTGGAGAGAGGATGCATGGATAGAACATCTTAAAAATTACTTCGAAAGGGGGATTGTGCCAGAAGATCATCTGATGGCCCAATGACTAAAGATGAGAACTGTTTACTTTATACTCATTAATGGTAACTTATACAAGAAGGGAGTCACTATGCCATACCTGCGATGTGTTACAGCAGAACATAGGAAGTGAACACTAAGTAGGATACACTCTGGGATGTGTGGAAATCACCTAGGAGGGATGGCTCTAGCCTTTAAAGCCTTAAGATTAGGATTATTTTAGATGGGAATGAAGGAACAAGCTAAGGACTTGGTATAGCGATGTGAAGCTTGTCAAAGACATTCCAATGCAATATAAATACCTGCTGTTCCTTAGACTCCAATCATGGCATTTGTCCTTTCTATCAGTGGGCCATTGACATATTAGGTCCTTTTCCAGTAGCTTCCAGACAACAAAAATTCATTGTGTTCATCATTGATTATTTCACAAAATGGGTAGAAGCAGAAGCACTTGCTATCATTTCCACAGAGAAAATTTAGAGTTTTCTCTAGAAGTGCGTGATCTGCAAGTTTCGAATCCCTATGGTATTGGTCACCGCTAATGGAATGCAATTTCACAATAGGGTCTTTGAGGCATTCTGCAAAAGTTATCAAATAGAGTCACGTAGAACATCTGTAGCACATCCTCAGGCCAATGGGTAGGTAGAAATGACTAACCGCACAATTCTATGGGATTTAAGGACCCGTTTGCAGAGCTTTGGAGGTTCTTAGGCTGAGGAAATACCTAACGCCTTACAGGTCTACCACACCATGCCTAGGCAGGCAACGGTAGAGACTCCTTTCAAATTGTGTTTTGAAGTAGAAGAGCTGATTCCAATAGAAGTAATTGAAATGAGTTCTAGGATCCAGTTTGCCTAGTATAGTGAAGAGATTCACAAGGCAGAGTTCGACCTCATTGAAGAAAGTGGGAGATGTGCTTAGAAAATGATGAAACATGTTAAAGAAAAGAGAGCAGCCGAGCGATTTGACCAGCGAGTAAAGGAGAGGCAATTCTTGCCCAGCCAGTTAGTTTTACAATACATTGCGTCGGCTCTACATATGCCTGGAAAGTTGGACGTGAAATGGAAGGACTCTATAAGGTAGTGAGGGTAAGTCAAGTTTGGGGCTTGAAGGTTCCGGGGGGAAAGAGCCTACCAAGATTGTGGCATGCCTCGAATTTGAGGCGATATTATGTTTAAAGTAATATTATTTTGCGGCTATCTTATTGATATCATGGCAACATAAGACATGATTCACTAACTAAATAATGAACTTCCAGGGAGTCGCTTATTATCTGAAACTTGAACTGAGAAGAATAAATCAAGAGAAACTAGCGACACACAATAAAGTGAAGTGAATGTAGTAACACAACCGTATACCTTTTCTTTTGAAACATAACCCAACGGTCATGAATGATTGAATGCAGAGTAGCATCTTATAAATTGAGTTTATGATTACAGAGGTATAGCAAGAATTGCACACATTTTTTTTTCTCTTTCTTTCATAAAAAAAGAAAAAGAGGAAAAAGGAGTAGACAGAAACAAAGGGAAAGGTAAAATGTTCCCCTTACGTGATTAACGATACCAAGAGTTATTCGCAAAAAAAGAAGTGATGACACTCATCAACAGTTTATAATTACGTAGGTTTCTAATGTGGTGGAGACGATTGTGCTTTTAGCCTAGAGAGATTTATAACACGATTGAATTAGTGAACTCGTACTTTCTATTTATTTGCTTTATCTGGAATTGGTTATGGCTGGATTAGGCTGGCGAATTTAACCTTGTAAGATTTCTGAGCCTTAGACTAACACATCTTTATCAGTCTTACTATCTTTGTTCATGTGTGATATTCTTCCAATAGGTTTGCATCTCTGGAACTTGCTTTATTTCTCTTTGAGGCTGCATTGTTACAGGCATTTCATAAAAAAGATTAAGGCACTCTTTCTTGATTAACCACTTTAGCCAAAAAGCCTACTTTATTAATTAATTCCCTTTTGTATAACCCCTTTGAGCCTTATAGCCTATTTTTTTTTCTTTAGACCCTTGAATACTAGTCTTGAGCCGAAAACAAAATATATCCTTATCTTGCCAATAAACTAGTGTATTGTTAAATTGATTTTGTTGCATGGGTGGATAAGAAGTAAGTGTGGGGGAGTGGTTATTATTGATGAGGTCGTGATAAAGAAAAGGTGAGGAAGTCAAATTGATGATATCTAGGCTGGTGTGGTTTGTTGTGTGAAAAAGATGAAAGAGTGAAAGGGAAACAAAAGAATGATTTGTGCAAAACAAGTTGATGAGAAAAGAGAGGAAAAAATAAAGACCAACAATTAGAAAAAAAGAGAAAAACGAAGAAAAAAATAGAAAAAAGCAACAGTGAAGAATTATAAAAGAGAGAGAGAGAGAGAGAGATGACAAGGAAAAATAGAAGATGAAATTTATGAAGAAAGGAATTGAGATAAAGGGTTGATTTCTTTTTGAAATAAAGGCGTGAGTAACCTTTGGATGTTGGGATATGTTATAATGGTAGAGGTGATGCTAGAAATTTTGAAGGGATAAAGGGACTAGTGGTTTCATGTGAGATATACACTTAAGTGTTATGAATTTGTGTTCCACTAGTTTCAACGGTATATTAGTCTCACTTCCTAAATTTTTCCCACCTTAACCCTTAGCCCCGTTACAACCCTTAAAAGTCCTTATAATTTGCGTCATGCGTGTGCACCTAAGTGGTGGAGAATGAGAAATTCTGCTAGCCTCTGGTAGAACTCTCCTATGGATATAATTTTGAGCGTAAACACTTAGTCTTTAAACACTTGAGCAAAGAGTGAACTTATCTGTGAAGGTCGGCCTATGCGGGTAATGCCATTTTAGGTGAAAGCTTTATTTTATGAGTCTAATAGTTGCTTGAGGGAACTTGTTCATGACATTTTATGAGTTTTGAAGGGTTAACCAGTACTTGGGGAAAAAAAGAAGAAGAAAGAAGGAAAAAAAAAGTGAAAAATTTCTCAAAGCTCTTGCATTACTTTGGAGACTTTTTATTAGACAGGCCTACTCTAGACTGATTAAAAGAAGGGGTATTGTGAGTTGTTGTCTCCTATGTGATCAAAGTTAAAGTATTATGTCATTGTTCTTGTGCTTTTAATTTGTTCGTTTTTCGGGGGCGAACAACGGTCTAAGTGTGGGGGAGTTTTATATGTGTTTATTTTTTATGTTTAAATCCCCTATATATGTTGTTAATTATGTGACATTGTGTTTAAAATTTCATATTTACGTTCAAATTGGTGAATTATAGGTTAAAATCCAAGAAGTCAAGTTGGGTAAATTTGGATCAATTTAACATGAATTACGAAGTTTAGGGGTCAAAATGAACAAGATTGAAAGTTGAAAGACAAAGTTGGAGCGCTTGAATCTCCTCATGCGGCCGCATAGGTGATTTTCGCGAAATTTTTCTTATTTTCCTATTTATGTAGAATTCCTTTTATGGTAAACTTATTACACGAATTTTATTCTATTCTTATGTTTTCTTGGACCTGATAAAAGGGGGTTCAGCCTAGTATTCAATATATACATTCACAGATACATAAAATACTTAGTTTCCTTAAGATTTTCTATTAAAGTTTAGTTCAGTTTTTGACGAAAAGTTTGGGATTGAAGAATATAATCTTTTCCTCTAGCTTTATTCATCAAAACCTGGGGATGTATTATTACTCTTTTGTGCTTAATTTTATCAATTCCATGAGTAGGAAAACGTTTTTTTCTTGGGACGAACGATCTAGCCCTATTGTGAACCCTAGTTGCTAGTTTATTGATTCAACGCCTAAAAAGTGATTTCTAGTTAATTCTTTATTGTTGTATTGTGTGGCTTTCACTTGTTTGGCATGCGGAAGGGTGGATGTTTATTGGTTTTTGTTGAACTTGAGAGAGGAATGCATGAATTAGATTAGGTGATAAAGAACATTAATTTAGACAAGACAAAGAGATTTACTTGTGGTTAGTGCGGTCACGTAAATTGAACTTCGGGGATAGTTGCATAAGTTTCTTGTTACTAATATACTTAAGAGGTTTGATAATGCGCTCACTTGGAGACAGGCAAGGGTGCCTAATTTAGTAGGATTAACTAACTTCGAGAGGGGTAGTTAATTAATTACATGAAATTCAATCGTTAACTAAAATTGGTTTTTATTGAATCAATGAGTGGGTAGTTAGGGGAATCAATGGTGGTGAAGTTGTGAGATCCCAAGTTCATACAAATCTTGAAGAAAACTTTCAAAAATAACTTACTTCTTCTTAACTTGCTTTATTTTTATTTTTAGTTATTTATTTGATTTTATAACAAACTCCAAATTTCGACTGTTTCAACTAGAGCATGGGTTGGGTGTTTGGTACTTAAATCTTTCCTCGTGCGACGACAACCCAGCCTCAAAATCCATTTTATTACTTGTTCGGTAAAATATGTGTGCAATCCACAAGTGTTCACCTCCCCGGTACCCCGCCTTATTTCTACGAATTCCACTCCATACCTGCCACGTACCCATTTGAATAGGGTATGGGCCATGGTGGTTAAGGTTAGGTAGGTAAAAAAATACCAGTTACCCGCCACATTAAAAATCCTAATGAAACTAAAAAAATTAAAAAAGAATGTAAAATTCATAAAAAATATTCAAATAACATTAAACTCCCCAGCACACATGATGTAAATGACGAATGAATGAATTAATAGGGATTAGAGTTTGTTTTAGAATTGGCATTTTAGATTTGATATTTTAATTTATTAGTAAAAAAACCCTAATAGAAATAAAATGGGTAAAGTGGTTAAGGCTTGGGTGCTAAATTCAACTGTCATGTTTAAATCTTCTCCGAGTTCCTTCACAAAAGTTTTTGTTTAAAAAATAGTAATAAATAAATAAATTACTTCAAGATTTACTAAATAAAAAAGGCGGAAAAATTGCAGTACAAAAGAATTGAGACTTAGTTCTCTTAATTAATATATATTACTAGTTTTTCACCCTACTATTTATAAGAAGTTGAATAATTACTCATCATCAATCATCATCAAATTTATATCAATCTGGCATACTAAAAACATGTTAAGAACTAATTATTATATATAAACACTCCAAAAGGTTAAAAAAATGAAGGAATAAAAACAAAAATGAACATAAAAACCTAAATAAATTAATTCGAATTGTTGAAAAATTCTTTGAACCCCGCATTCACAATGGAATTAGTTGGTTGGCAATCTTTATCACAGATCATGATTCTCAACTCATTGCGTTTCCTAACCCTCGAAACCATGCAATATATAGTTGTCAATGACTGAGCACAGGTTTCCTTAAAAAAATGAACATGGGAAAGTGATTACCCTTAACAATGTGATTTTCAAGTCGTGTGATTATAAGTGTTATACCATTACTCAATCCAACTGAATGATCAATAATCTACAGCAACATAACACACCAATTTTTAACCTCAACTTATGGTTGTGAACCTAAATTATCTTTATCTCATTAAAAAATTCAAGCATGTGAAGATCCTGATGTAAGTAGGCCTGGGCAACGAACAGGTCAAGTCGCGTTTGGGCCCAACCCAACCTAACAGTTAATCGGGTTGGGAGTTTTGGAACTAAGCTGACCCAGCTCGGTTCCAAAACCTAAGTCAACCCGTCAACTCGGGTTGAGTCAGGTTAACTCGGGCCGTGTGGGTTGGCCACAAAGCTCTCCCAAAAAACCAACAAGGCATAATTACTCTTTTTTTTTTAAAGAATAACGGCCCAATTTCCTAAAATCAGCCCATTTGTTGCAAAAAAATATTTCAGCTCATGTTTTACCCTAACTTTTTACGTGTCTGACTTTGTGTTCCATAATCAAAAAATTCAGAGGTCAAAGCCAAAATCAAAGTGGAGAAAACGGGTGCAAGCATGGAGGGAGACGGCAGCAGACTCAGCAGCGCGACATGGAGGGTGACAGTAGCAGCAGGCAGCAACAGGCAGCAGCAGTGGAGGATGGTTCCGTTCATAGGCGGTGAATCGAAGGGACGCGACAATGGAGGTGAATTGAATTTGGTTTCTAGTCTTCTAGGGTTTGAAAGAGTGAGAGTGACTGAGAAAATGTGCAGAAGTGCTTTCTTGAAAATTCTGGAACTTTTGTCAAAGATCTTAGCTTTCCTATTGTAATCAATTGCTCCTTTTCCTCCATCTTCGTTTGAGAGCCTCTGCCTTTGTAAACAAAGTGAAATTGTTAATGAGAAATCTTGATTTTAGGGACAAAAAAAATAAAATAAAAAATTTATTAATTCAAGTTGACCTGATAACCCGACTCGGGTCAAACCCAACTCGGGTTACTGGGTCAGGTTTTGATAGGTTAAGCTATTTCTAGCCTCTAGACCTGGACCCGACTCGACCCGGTCAGGTTCCCTAACCGCCATCTGCTCCCAACCCGATATGACATTAACCCGATCTAACCTGACCTATGGCAGGTCGGTTGAGTCGGGTTGGTTGGATTCCTGGATCAGATACCGAACCCTAGATGGAAGTCATTGTTAGAATGTGATTTACATGTTGAAGCATAGCTTAATTAGGTATCAAATTGGTTTTTAAAATCATCTAGTCATTAACAACATCAACAACATCAAATGTTAGTGTAAGTATGGCCTTTCATTGAAATAGAAAGAAAAACCAACAAAGGCGAAAATTTAGAATATGGACTGTTAACAATTGATAGCATGCCGATGATTCGTCCACCAATTGTTCCACATATTTTACTTGAAATCCAATTAGAAAGATGTTGCAACTTAATACATTAGTTGTCTCTACCAAGAATTTAATTTGAAGTCTATGTCCTTAGTCAGCTGTAAGGCATTACAGTAGTCCCACAAGTAGAAGAAGTTAATAGTTGCGTGCATGGTTTTGAAAAACGTAAACGGGAACTGATGCATTTTTTTCGATGAGGCGGGGCGTAGGCCTCAAGGAGGGTTTGAGGTGTAAGCCTTGTCATGAAAGCTCAAAATTAAAATCGAAAGATACCAAACAATCTAAGAGCTTTTCCAAGGTAAATAACATAAATAAAGACAAAAATGAACTTAAACCAGCAAATGATTAGTCACTAGTCAGCCACTAATTCTTTTCCAATGGGTTCTAAAAGCAGCCTTGGTCACAAAAGATGTAAATATTAGTCTATTACTTCAGAATCCAGACAAAAATAACTTAAACTAGTAAATGACTAGTCATTAGTAAGCCAAATGCCTATAATTACTTCCTAATGGGTACTAAGGCTGTTTTGTTCACAAAAGATGTAAATATTGTCCATTACTTAAGAGGATTCTAGTTTCTAAAACTTAGAACTCAAGTCATTCACTGCTGTTATTAGCACTATCAACAACATCATCTAGGTCGTCATCATCATCATCCTCAAGTCTGATTTCTGGAATATCTTCTTCATCACTATCAACTTCAATCCATTCGTCTTCCTCATCCCTTAGTCGTAATGGTCTCTTCCCCTTTCCTTTCTCTATAAAGTTAGAAAAGGATTCTAGTAAAACACTTTTTATAGCTAAATTAAATTAACACATTTCCTTTAGAGTTTAGACAACTAAGAAATACCTCTCTATGAAAAAGTTCACTTTCTATTAGATTGACCTTGTTTACGAGCAGAACTTTCTATTCTTTCTCCTTCGAAACTGTTCAAATTGCCACCATTATTAGCATTTGATTGAACTTCCCCAGCAATCCATTCATTATCTGATGGGAGTGTCTCAATGATTAAAGGATCTTCATCTTCTTTTAGAGTTCTTAGTCTTACATGCCGATCTTTGAGCTTCTTGTTATACAAAACGTAAACCAAATTGTTCAACCTTGATGCAGTGAGACGGTTTCTTCTTTTGGTATGTACTTGATTGAACATACTCCAATTACGTTCACATGCGGAAGATGACCAAGTTAGACTTAACACTCTAATAGCAAAGCGGGTTAACTCTGGGGTCCCATCGCCAAACTGAGTCCACCAATCAACTAAATCAAAATGTAGAAACAAAGGAACTTAAATTGCTTCAACTCATTATTAAGTATAACCTACATTGTAACAATAAAAAGAACATAACTAGATAAGGTTAAATGTTTCTTACTTGGAGACCTTTTTTTACATGTTGATATTGCAAGTTCAAGACCAAAGAAATTCTTGTTGTTCACGAAGTCATCTGGCTGAAGATTTGCAGCCTCCCTTTCTTTTGGATTCGATATAAGTCTCTCTATACAGTTATACAGCCCCCTTTTGACTTCAACATGAGTAGAAAAGTTTACATCGTATTGAAATTGAGGATTCAAATAATATGTAGTAGCATGCAAGTCACAATGCAATTGAGACTCCCGTTTCCCATCTATGATGTCCCAAATCTCCTTGTAGGATGCTTCCTTATTACCTAAATTTTTTGCAATCTCTTCTTTTGCTATGTCCATTGCTCCATAAATAAATCCCATTGCTAGCACTTTCTCACCATCAACATGCCTTAAGACCTTAACTAGGATTTGTGGTCTTTAAAGCATATGCAACACTAGGCCAGAAAACATTATCTTTCAATAAAAATTTTTTTACTTCTTTTCCATCATATTTGTTAGCCCATGATGAAGTCACCCATTCTTCTGAGGTAAACATAGATTGTAGTGGATTGTTTAGTTCATAAATCCTTTGCAAAGTCAAGTAACCTGTGGCAAATCTGGTAGCACCCGGCTGAAGTAGTTCCTTCTTCACAATTTTTCTCATCAATGCCAATACCCATGTATGATTGTAGATGAAATTAGTAACCTTCTTTGCCTTTATCAATGCATTCCTATGTTGTGGCAATTCTCCTAGTTCTCAAGCATCAAATCAAGACAATGGGCAGCACAAGGAGTCCAATACATATTCTTTCTTTTCTCCATCAACTTCCTCCCTGCAGCTTTATATGTAGTAGCATTATCAGTCACAATTTGAACAACAATTCCTTCCCCAATTTCTTCAACAACATCATCCAATAACTTATAGAATGTCACTATCCTTAATTGCAGCAGAAGCATCAATTGATTTCAAGAATATATTTCCATGTGGGTTATTAACTATAATGTTGATGAGGCTTCTATTCCAGATGTCTAACCAACCATCTGATAAGATAGAAACCCCAGTCATGCTCCATCTCTTCTTTATGTCATCAAATATCTTTTGAGTAGTATCTCCTTCCTCTCTTAGAATCCAAGTGCGAAGATCATAAATTGAAGGGGGCTTGTATCCTCTACCATAGGAACCAATACACTGGCACATGTTAACAAAGGAGAGAGATTCCACCACATTGAAAGGTGTTGCATTTTCAAAGAAGAATCTGCCAACATCTAATGACACTTTTTGTCTCATTTCTTTAGCAACAGTCCCAGTCATCTTTAGAATATTTTTGCCTGCCTCATCCTCACCACCAACATTTGTAACAAATCTATCCATGGGTCCTCTTGTTCCTCTCATAGAACCTTCACCTTTATCATTTTCCATCCCAAAATAAGAACCTAGGTCAACCATGTCATCAAATTGTTGGTGGGCTTATTCTTTTTGCATGGCTCCTGCTTTCATGTAGTCTCCAATCTCTTTTTTTAACTTCTTCAGAGCATTTGGACATGCTACAACATTTTTTCGGGTACATGCTAAATGTTCCTTCATCCGTTTGACTCCTCCTTTAACAACTTTCTTGCAGAAGTTGCATTCAATATAAAGGTAGCCTCTCTTCTCACCCCCTTCTTCCTCAACTTCAGTCCTATACTTCCAAGCTGGATCCTTTCTGTTGCTTTTTCCCATTCTACAAACAATTAGAAGAATTTTTACTAGGAAAAAGTTGAAAACATAGATAGAGAACAGAAAAGAAGAAGTCTGAAAGTCTGAAAAAGAATAAAGAATACAATCAAAAGTCACTAACTCAAAAATAGATACAAAGTAGAAGAAACTTAGTGAAAGCCTGCAACTTAAATAAAAGGAGTGAACATCAGTAAAGCCTAAAAATTCAGAGCCATAGAGAAAACATTAAAGACTAAAAAAATCAGAACCTGAAACAGCAGTAAAGCCTTAAAAAACAGAGCCATAAAGACGACTAAAGCCTAAAAAAGGGGAGAAAAAACCAGCATTAAGGTACAGGCATCAGAGAAGAAAGATTGATGGGAAGGTAAAGGAGTAAAGATCAGTAAAGCTTAAAAAATTCAGAGCCAGAAGGAAAACATTAAAGCCTAAAAAATCAGAGCATGGAAGTTCAGTAAAGCCTTAAAAAATAGAGCTAGAAAGATCACTAAAGCCTTAAAAGAGGGAGAAAAAACCCAGCATTGAGGTACATACATTAGAGAAGAAAGGGTGATGAGGAAGGAAGAGCCAGAAAAGGGGGGAAACATACCTGCAGGTTGTAGTTCTCCTAGAAGTGGCTGGAAGTTGCAGAAGAAGCTGATAAAAATTGCAGATGAAATTTGAAGCTGAATTGTTCCCAATGAGACAATTTTCTCTTTTGCTTTTCTACAGAAAAGTATGCTGCTGGCAGAGGAATTTTAAAACTGAAGTGCTGCTCCCAAGTCCCAACGTTTCTCTCTTGTTTTTCTATAGAAAAAGTATACTGCAGCAGACTTTTGGGTTCCTTCTGGGTTTTGGGCAGCCTTTTTTGATGTATACCTAGGTACTAGAGCCCTAGTTGACTTCTAAGACCCTGCCTTTTTATATTTCTGTGAACCTAAATGGATCACATGGGAGATTTAAAAGATTTCTTACGTAAAATAAGAAGCTTACGCCTCAAGGCGTGCTGTTCTTTCAACAGAGGCGCACATCTCCCAAAAAAATAACAATCAAATGGGCCTCAAATCCTCAACATGCGCCTCGGTTCAAGGCGCGCCTCGAGGAGTACGTCTCGAACGATTTTCAAAACCATGGACTTGCGTGTTCAATGTTCAGCCTATTTTCCTTCGGTGTCATAGTAGTCGCATTCAGCACTTCAAAGTAACATATACTCATTATAAAGGTTTGAAAAAATAATTTAGAGGTAAACTGGTAAAATATCCCATTTTGTCAAATATTTTGTTAAGAATTTTTTTACAAATAGTAGGACTCATTTTCTATTGTAAATTAAATATTCATTGGGACTGAGGAGAACAAAAAAAAAAAATTATACTTAAAGTTACATCACACTCTTCTAAATAACACATAGTAACTGTGATATTTAAACAAAAACAAAATAAGTAATTTCTATTTTGTGTATTTAGTGATTTCAATATATAATAATGCCATATAATTAACAAAAGAAGAAATACTTTAAAATAGTGGGAATTTTGAACTCTACATTTTTTTTTGCAACGAACTTTAAATGATTTTTATTAATTAATACATGCTGTACATGATTTTTAAACATTTAAATTTTGAAATTAATCTACTAATTAATATATAAAAGCACTTAAGTGGCGGTCTTCCTTTTCCCACCCATTTTTCGTGGTAGTATTTGCGGTCAAACTTTCGCAGTAAGGCTTTTAACTTTTTCTATTTATTTTTTCCTTCATTTTAGCCGCATTCTTATCACTTTCCCAGCAGAATCTTTCTTCCCCGCAACTTTCCCTTTTGAGCAAAGCCTTATATATGAAATCATTTATTTATTTTTTATTGTTTCAGCAGAATTCTTATTTCTTTCCCAACAGCTTTGTGCCTCGTCTCAACTTTTCCGTTTCTAGCAATCTGTAATATGTAATCTAAAATTAATGTCGATAATCCTTTTTTTTTTCCTCTATAAAATGAGCTTCTACAATTTCACAGTGATCTGCGGTATCAATTTAACTTTGTGTGATCTCCTAAGATTCAATTTAACTTTGCTTGATTAGTAGTATAAACTATACTGACATACCAAAACTAAAATTGTCTTACGTTGTATAATACTTCATTTCTTTTTTTAGAAACTTGAGAAGTTTTCAAAGTGAGGAATGTAGACACGAGGTGTAGAATTGCAACGGTAGCTACACGAAAATTCAAGACATTTAAGTTATAAATGGGTACCTTTCTGTTTTGCCGTTCTCTATTGTACAAAGTGATTGTATTTTTCTTCTCCCACCCCCAGCTAATTCTATTTAAATTGTGAACATTCGGTTGAACAATTTTTACTCAGGAAGATAAAGAATATATTGGGATTATGTTGAGGTCAATAACAGGGACAATGTTATTAGGGATCCGAGAATGATGATGATGAACAATAAGACGATGAATGATATGTGCCTGGTGATATTGTTGTTGATGTTAAAAAGAGCTTAGAGGCAAGAGATTGACAAATTGTAGAGGAAATGTCAAAATGAGGAAACTGAAGATGCTTGCTTATTAATTCGTTATGTGTTACACGATATAATGATTTTGACACTTTGTTATTTTAATTATCAAAACATTGTTTATTCATTTCATTAGTTTTTATATTGGTATACAGTTTATAAGTTTTGAGATGGGTTATGATTTATTATACTAAAAATAACTATGTGTCCACCATTTGCACAGTATAGCAATTTTTTTGGTTGAGTTATGAAATATTGTATATTAGCTATGTCTCATGTCAAGACTTACGTATTGTCTTCAGATGCCAAAACACATTTATACGGAAAATTACTTATGCACGATAAATCAATCAAGTACCACGCTTTTAGTGCATGAAGTAATACACACATGACAATTTTTAATGTCAAAATTTTGTTTGTTAATTTACACTAAAAGTTGGTTTGTTGGCATACTTTATATTTCTAAATTTTATTTTTTTCCCTTTTCCTTTTCTTGATACGAGAAGAAATATGGGAGGGGAGAGAAATTAGTGGAGGAATATATATGGTTTGAACCTCACCTTCTGTAATCATTGCACCACAATTCGAACCACTCTAAAAATTTCATATTTAATAAATAGTTATTAATCATTGCTTTTTGTGCATGAAGAAATACCTGTGAGAGTTTAATATCAAACTTTTATTTAATATATATCATATACTCCCTCCGTCTCAAATATATAGTCCACTATTCCTTTTTGGGATATCCTAAATATATAGACCTTCTTATTTTTTTTATTAAGAGGTTTAATATGCATTATTTTACCAATTTACCTTTATTTAATACTTAGTTAAAACTATCAATTCTACATTACATTCATTAAATTGGGTAAATTAGAAACACATGTTGAGAAATATATGTTTCCAATATAATTCTTATAATCTAATTAAAGAAGTAAAGTGGCCTATATATTTGAAATGGAGGAAGTACTTTTATATCTAATTTACACTTGCATTGTCTAGAAATAATTTAGTCCATCACAACATCAATTACGCAACTCTTGATTCCTGACGAATAATAAATAGTAAAAGCGTAATAATTAATCCTCAATTAAGCTAATAATGTCTAATGGCGAAAAGTTTAAAATGCATTTAAACTGTTAACCCATCCAATAAATTATGGTGGTTATATTGACACAACATTTTTCCTAACCACACCAGCATTTAATTGTAATCAACATCCTTTATGTTTTTAAATCTTTACACATACATTATTTACTTATTTCTATCATATTTTTATTTTTAATATTTTATTATCAAGACATTTTGTTTCAAAAGATATTTTGATTTCTAAAATTTTACTACAAGAATTAGTTAAACTTTTTAAACAAAAGAAAAAAGCATATCTAATAATATACAATTACGTATTTTCATATAATTTTAGGTATAAAAACAATTTTTTTTAAAATATATCCGATTATTAACCATATGAGAGAATAATTAAATCAATGATTCAAGGAAATATGTAGCAAAAACTTTTAGATGGCATAAATGCTACACGGAACAAAGAGTATAGATTCTCACATTAATAAAAATGTGGTGTGTTTATTAAAAATAGTGATGTAGATATAATTAGCCTATTAATTATTAATACTACATTTTTATTTACTTTGGAGCGATTGGCTAATATATACGAAAATTTTCCTTCTTTCTATAAATTCATTAAATTTTATACTACTTCAGCCCTAAAAAGATTGTCATATTCCTTTTTTCATATAAATCAAGAAAAGTTAATTTAATAATATTGAAAAAGTAAATTTTGATATTATTTCCCTATTATACACTTTTATTTATTAATTAGTCTACTTGGATAATAACTATGCACATTAAATAGGCGTATATAAGACAATTATTATTATTTCAACTACTTTTTTAAAAATGAAAATTGGACCATCTTTTTGAGACGGAGATAGTAGTAATTTGAAAACTTCATGTGCAACACACGGGCGGGGGAAAGACTAGAAGATTGCATGTAGAATATTGATTAATAATGTGAACCGTGTTTCACTCCACTGGTACTAAGTTTCTTGCTTGGATTGTTTCCTGTTATGCCACCTGCTGAGCATCAGATAACACTAGAGTTCAATCAAGTGGAACAACAGTTTATGTAGGTAATAATATATATACATAAGCAATTTAAATTACTTGCAATTTGGAGATCTCAAAAAAAAATTAATATTTATGTCATTAATGTATATATGTTGCTAATTCATTATACAATTTATTATTATATTTTTTTTTTTTTTGAATGTTGTTCTTCCCGTACAACGCACGGGTGTTGTACTAGTTATAAATTACAGGAATACTTTGAAACTTTCTAAAAATGGGAGAGAATAAAATTAGGTTTTCTATAAAAATAGATCGTGCTCTGAGTTAGGAGCCCGATCACAAATTACAGGGGGCCACGTCATCTATGTCAGATGACGTGGCCCCCTGTAATTGGTGGTCGGGCTCCAAACTCAGAGCTCGATCTGTTTCTATAGCCGGACAAAATAAAATTGCTATATATTTACTAATTTAATCCCTCTATACTTTTTTATTACAACTTTAGGAAGAAAAGTAGGAAATTAACTATGGAACGTGAATCATAATCTTGTGGACAAATGAAAATAGAATAGTGATCAAATAGGTTGTCGACATATAGTTCAGTAAATGTTTAAAGACTTTCTCTTAAATATGACTATATAAGGTAGAGAATCGTATACTAATTTTTTGATATAAAATGTAGATGTACGGAAGTGCTTCAATGATGCGTAATGTGCATCTATATAAGGATTTTTTTTTTCGAGAAATACATCTATATAATGATTGTTACTTCAATATATTTTTTTGAAAGTGCAATTACAAATCTGTATTGTAGTAACACAAATGCGTATAGATATTTATCCTACTGAAACACAGCGTGAAGAAAATCAACAATATAAACCCACATATAGTGGAAATACATACTACAATAAAATATAGAAAATACCTCATACAGAAGAATCGAACCTGAGGCCTCTAGGTCCCAGGTTACTTCAATATATTAAAAGCTTATGTATTCTACAATAAAAAATTAATACACCAAAGTCAAAATTAACATTCAAAACAACCCCCAACTTACACATACACATAAGCCATCGAGGGTTTTGATTCTCCCTCCCTATAATTCCCTTGTAATGGTAAAAAAGTCTTCTTTTTTTTTTTTTTTTAAACAATAACATGTAAACCAATTACCCGTCAAGGGTTTAGTTCTCCTTCTCTATAATCCCCTAGTAATGTCAAAAAGGTCTTTTTTTTTTTTGAAAAAAAAAATCACATAAACCGATTTCCTGTCGAAGGTTTGATTCTCCTCCCCTACAATCCCCTTGTGATGTAAAGAAAATTTTTTTTCTTTAATAATATCACATAAACCGATTCCATGTCAAAGGTTCAACTCCTCTCCGCTACAATCCCCTTGTAACCTCAACAAAGTCTTTTTTTTAAATATATCATATAACCTGTTTCCCATCAAGGTTTCGATTCCCCTCCCCTACAATCCCCTTATAGTGTTAAAAACAATTTTTTTAGAACAAAAATCACGTAAATCAATTCCTCGTCAAGGGCTCAATTCACCTCCCCTACAATTCCCTTATAATATCAAAAACAACCCCTAACAATTTTCTTTCACATTACATGTCATTACTTTATACATATAAACCAAAAACAGTGAAGAGGAATCTATAATTTGAATGTCTCTGTCCTTCAGCTTTTGGAATTTAATTTATCTAGAGGGATCTTGATTTGAATAAAGATTGGGAACCAGTGATTAGCTATTCAAATAATCAAATCTTCATAGATTTGAAGATTGCTTCATTGGGGAACTGATCACAAGAAAATTGCACCAAGATTTAAGGGAAAACCATAAAAAAGCGAGATTAGGTAGCGTAGAGAAGGACATTGAGGAAAGACAAAAAAAAACATAAAAGGAAAGTAATAAAATATGGAAACATTAACATAAATATATATATATATATATATATGAAGCATACATTTAGATAGCATTATTGTAGAGCATGCACCGCAAAAAGGTACCACATAGATTACCATTTTTTGGCGGGAAAAAGAGGTTGATTAACTATGCGTCTTTAATATATGGATATATTATTATTATTATTATTATTATTATTATTATTATTATTATTAGAATTCTCACCCCGTGCGTTGAATGGGAATACGATCTGTAGCCACCAGGTCGTAAAAGTCAGCAAAGTTCAAAGGTCAACTAAGGTCAACAGATATAGGGTCTTAGAAGTAGGCCTTAAGCACCTTACCTAACCCAACAACCTAGCGACCTAATGACCAAAAGACCTAGAGACCTGATTCAGTGGCCTTGAGATATCTATTCCAGTGCTCCTGCGGTCTAGGGCATTTAGGTACCGAGACAGCGAGCTCGTAGCACCTAGATGTAATGCCGCAACCTAGTGAGAAGCCAACTAGATAACAACATGGGAACCCACGTGGGAAATCTTATTACTTACAGCTGATGGGACTCCAGCATTAAATGTGAAATGGTGGTTACCTGCCCCATGCATGGCTTAAACAGCCATTAATAAAAAAGTGAAGGATTAATCTCAGCCGATTTGACACTTACGTCATTCTTGTGGATCCGGCATTAAATACATAAAATCATTATTCCCATGCAATTAAACAAATGTACATTATAAATAGAGACAAATAGAAAGGAGAAGGGGTTCGACACCCAAATCTCGTTCTTCTTGTCTCCAATACATTTATAGTTTTCTATTTATTACAAACATTCCTTGTCATTTTATATTTATTGCTTATATTGATTCAAATACAAATTTCCCGCGAACACAAATCTCTTTTGTTGAGTCGAAAGATAAATTTAGCATCAACGAATTGGCGCTGTCGGTGGGAAAATTACAAAAAGCTGTGTTAAACAAATATTTGGTAAAATCTAACCTCTGGCAGAAGAAAATGAGTGGAAGATGCTCCGAGAGTTAAAAGACAAGAACTAACAATGTCGGACTGCCTCTAGGGTTCCTTAAAAATCGAGGCACTGCCAGTGCCGGCCCCTCACGACCAGCAGCGGCAATAAAAACAGAAATGCTCTGGCGACTGGTAGAGGCCCTCGTCGAAGAAGTTTGGTGGTTACAACACAACCCGCCGACTTCCCAACAACACAACCCGCCAACTTCCCAACAACGCATGATAGAATCCTTTCGTGGCGATTCCTCTTGGCATACTGAAAATATTGAAAGACCGCCAGCAAGGGTGAAGCTCAGCCAGTTAGGGCCATGATAGCCAGCCAGCTGAGCTTCACTCCGACTCAACCAGCTTCTAACACGAGAGCTGTACCGCCTCTTTTGAGAAATGCAGCTGGAAGCAGTGTGTTCACAAGGCTAGGGCCTCGCCCTCAGCAGGGTCCCAGACACCCAAGGTCACCAGAGCCTCTACGACCAAGTGAGTGTAGACAGAGGAGAAGAAACCCGACGCCTACTCACCATAATAACCATGCCTCCAGCTCGCCTCTGGAGACACTATGAATCCAACGACCGGTCCCTCAGCAGATCCAAGGGCTGGACGAGCTACGAAAACGATTGAGTGACCCACGAGGCCGTCATACCATCCAAAATGAGGCTCCTTCAGATTAGGACCTTTTATGGTGAGTCAGACTCAATCGCTCACCTTCACCGATATGTGTCTTAGATGGCGCTTCAGAATGCGATAGGAGCTATCAAGAGCAAAGCCTTCGCACTTACTTTGGAAGGCACTGTGTAGACCTGGTATAGCAACCTGGCCCCGGGTTCTGTGCACAGTTGGGAGCAGCTCTCCTCCGAGTTCGCTTCCCAGTTTATGGGGTCGAAGGCTAAGGCCACTCCCAAGGAGATGTTGGGAACAATCAAGCAAGAGAAATTAGAACCGCTCAAAAGCTATCTGGACCGCTTCAACAGACAAGTCATGACCATGGAAAAGGTGGCAGGCGAATCGCTTTTGATCGCGGTCAAATCGGTCATTTACAAAGATACCTGCTTTTGGTGGGCCATGCACAAAGATCCCCTAAGCACTTATAAGGAGCTTCTGAGGTGGGCTGAGAAATACATTAGTGCCGAGGAGGCCATTAAAGGGACCTTGCTAGCTGAAAAACCTCCAAAGGATGAGAGGAAGGACCAGAAGGCAAAAAAGGACCTATGATGGGGCGAAAACCCTCCAGATCGTCCAAGCACTTCACCAAGCTCAACGCCTCTGTTGAACACATCTTTAACAATCTACAGAATGATCTAATTCTACCTAAGGCAAGGCCCTTAAAGAAACCACTAAAGGACGCTGACCAATTCATGTATTGTAAGTATCATCGGAGTGTGGGTCACATCATGGACAAACACAGGCATCTCAAATTGTAGATTGAGAAGCTAATCGAACAGGGGTACCTGAGCGAATACGTCGCAAATCACCACGGGTAGGACCGACAAGCTCATCCCTATGCAGACCTCAATGCCTAGCTCCTACAGAACCAACCTCCAGCTGAAATCCACGTACTTATCAGCAAAAACAATGGCATGGAGGGTTCCAAGAGACAGAGGCAAGGTCTTGTGAGAGAAGCCTAGAATTGGTACCACCTGCTCACAGTACAACCCCCTGTCTCTCGAATCAGCTTATTCTCCTTCTATAATGAAGATGCCTATGGCGTGTTACACCCTCATGCATACGCTCTAGTCATCACTATGCCAGTTTCAGTGTTAAAATTCACAAGACCTTGGCGGACAAACATAGCACTGTCTGCATCATCTATTGGCGAACTTTCCAGCATATGAAAATAGACCAGAAGAGCCTAAGGCCTTATAGTACCAGGCTCCAGGGTTTTACTGGAGACTATGTGGAAGCTAAGGGTCAGATCACACTCCTCGTTGAACTATGAGACGAGCCTTGTAAAAGAAGAATAATGGAGGACTTCATTATAGTGGATGTACCTTCAAATCACAACGCCATCCTGAGCTGCCCAATTCTATATGAGCTCAGAGCCGCGACCTCAATTTACCACTACGTCATGAAATTCCCGACTTGTTATGGGACGGCCATCCTGTGAAGCGACCAACGGGCATCAAGGGAATGCAACCTGGATTATGCTAAAAAACCAACTGCCTTGTCGAAAGTTCACACACTCAACCCTGAAGTCAACGGGCTAAATTATCCCCTGCTTGGAGGTTCCGCACCCAAGTATTAGCTTGCGAAGCATGACTGTGGGAAAAAGTCTATCCCTAGTTGCGGAAGAAGTTGTGGAAGGCGACCTCACGACGATGACAAACTATAGGGAAGGCTGGATGAATACCTTCATCTGGCCCCTGAACGGAGAGTACCCCTCCTCCAGTTGTGGAGGTCAAAAGCATAATGCAAAGTGAGAAACACTAGGAGATAGAGTTGAAACGCACAAAAGGAAAAAGGGGAATGAAAGCCGGGTACCAACTCTAAATTTCGTACATTCTCCAAACTTTTATACATCAACTGTCAGGTCATGGCTAAAAAATTAATACGCCGATGCGAGCCAGCCATAATTTTATGACCTAACAGTTAATTCAAAAGACGATGCTTATTCTCCTGATGTAACATCCTCCTCTTAACGCAAACACAAGGCAAATCTGCAATAGCCAGGTAAAAAGGTCTGTGATCTAAGTTATGACAAGCTTCTAACTAGCGACCTAACACTTAACCATGACTAGAACAAGCTTTTAGTCAGCGCTCAAGTAGAAGACTTCGCGCTCATGACTGAACAAGCTTTTAGTCAGAGATCGGAAGAGCGTCTACGATCTAAGTTAGAACAAGCTTATAACTAGTGACCTAATACTTGACTATGACTAAAACAAGCTTTTAGTCAGTGCTCAAGTAGAAGACTTCGCGCTCATGACTAGAACAAGTTTTTAGTCAGCGCTCAAGTGAATGGCTTTGCTCTCATGACTAGAAGGAGCTTTTAGTCAGCACTCAAGTAGAAAACTTCGTGCTCATGACTAGAACAAGCTTTTAGTCATTGCTCAAGTAAAAAGGTTTGCGATCTAAGTTAGAACAAGCTTATAACTGACGACCTAACACTTGACCATGACTAGAACAAGCTTTTAGTTAGCGCTCAAGTAAAAAGGTCTGCGGTCTAAGTAAGAACGAGCTTCTAACTAGTGACCTAACACTTGACCATGACTAGAACAAGTTTTTAGTTAGCGCTCAAGTAGAAGACTTCGCGCTCATGACTAAAACAAGCTTTTAGTTAGCGCTCAAGTAAAAACTTCTACGATCTAAGTTAGAATAAGCTTCTAACTAGCAACCCAACACTTGAACATGATTAGAACAAGCTTTTAGTCAGCGCTCAAGTAAAAGGGTCTGCGATCTAAGTTAGAACAAGCTTCTAACTAGCGACTTAACACTTGACCATGACTAGAACGTGCTCTTCCGATCTCAGCGCTCAAGTAAAAAAGTCTGCGATCTAAGAAAGAACAAGCTTCTAACTAGTGACCTAACACTTGACCATGACTAGAATAAGCTTTTAGCCAATTCTCAAGTAGAAGAATTCGCGCTCATAACTATAACAAACTTTTGGTCTGCGCTCAAGTAAATACCTTCGCGCTCAAAGACTAGAGCGAGCTTTTAGTCAGCGTCCAAGTAAAAAGGCCTGCGACCTAAGTTAGAACAAGCTTCTAACTAGCGACCTAATACTTGACCATGACTAGAACATGCTCATAGTCAACGCTAAAGTAAAAGGTTTCTTACTCAAAGCTCGGACAAGCTCCGATCCAACACTTGAGGACAAGTTGCTAAAAGTCCTAACTTGAACAAATCAAAGCAAGCCGCCAGTCAGACATGCTCACACTCAGACAAATCCTTGACCTATATGCCAATATGTTGGAGACTTGAGACCAGAACAAGCTTTTAGATAAAGCGTCCTAACGTTTGGTGTAAGATATGTTTGTCCTGGACAAACGGGCATAAGCGGAGATGAGTTCTCCACTAAACAAGAATGACGTACGGTACGTTGTTTTGACCAAATGTAAATGAGTTAACACTCAAAGAAATTTTCATTGTATTCATCAGAGATTACAAAAGGCAAAAGAAAAAAAACTAGGGTACAAAAACTTTTAGGCTTAACCCTCAGAGGATGAGAACACGTTCCCTCCAGCTGGAACAACGGTCTCAATCCCTGAGATTGAAGCAGGGTCCTTAGCATGCTCCCTATCAGTAGCAGGGATCTCCATTTCTTCTCTGACAAGAGCAAGCACCTCGGCGGGGCAGGAACTCCTGATTGAGATATGATCTCAATATTTTCCTCTTCTTCATTAGAGCTCACATAGCCGCACTCTTTTTTTAGTTTGGTGACCTGCTCTTTGACGAAGGCTAAGTCACACTCAGGACGCTTCCTCACAATATCCCCAAGGATTTCCTTTTTCGTTTCGTAGTAAAGACCGGTGTTAGCTTTCTTGAACTCCTCAGAGGCCTTGTATTTCGCAGCTGCCTCCCGGTATCCAACAAGCTCATTGGCAATAGCTTTTCTCTTAGCCTCCATCAGGACCTGCTCATGGCTTGACCACTCCATCACCAACTGAGTTTCCAGGTCCTCATACTTCTTCTTTCAAGCCTCAAGTTTAGTTTGTAGGTCAGCCGACTCCCCCTTGGAGACATGGAGTTCTTGCTCTTTCTCCCTAAGAGCCAATTCAGCCTCCTCTTTTGCCTTGCTGGCCTCAACCGCCTAGCTAGAGAGCTTCCTATTCTTCCCAAGGAAATGCCCCATATAGGCCATAGCATGTTCATCCAAGATAGTAGATTGAGCTTGCATAACTGCGCTAACCTGCAGGAGCTCGGCCATCGTTGAGTTAGCCACAAAGCCTTCCCACTTCCTAGACTAGCCTCGCACCATACTACTCATGGCATATGTAATAGGCCTAGGTATCCCTGGGATGCTGGTGGAAAAGGGGTTCCTGGCCAAGTTAAACTTGAGCAGCGCCTTCGGTCTTTTGCCAATGAACTTCTTTATTTCAGCTCGGTGAGTTTGGTCCACTGGGAGATAAAGATCTTCACCCAAAAAATTAATGGGTCCCTTAGCAGGTCATTCCTCATGGGGTGCAAGAGGTGCAGGAGCAACGGGGAAAGAAATGGCCATGGGCTCTCAGATGGCCAACTGCCTTTTGCCAGGTCAGTCTATGGCAATTGCAGCATCAGCTATCATAGGCCTTTTTTCAACAGCCTTATCCTACCTCAATTTCTTTTTCTCCTCCTGCCTCCTCAAAGCCTCAGCGAGCTGCTTGGTAGTCCTCATCTCTTCGGCTTTATCACATGCTGCTTTCTTTTTCTCCCACGCTGCTCCCTCCTTTCGGCTCTCAAATAGCCCGTCTTTGGCCCTTGGAAAGGTACTTCTTCCCTGGAAATGAGCAAGTATCAGAGCACTATAAAATATCCAAAATGTAGGTCGTCAATGTGTAAGGAAAATAGCATACGGTTACTCGGGTTCCTGGAAATATGCTTGGCTCTGGGAACAGACGGGCCGGTGCTTATCAGAAAATCCTCGTCCGTCAGATCTGTGACATGACAATGGTATTCCGGTATCTAGGCTATGATCTTTGCTCGCTAGTGTAATAGCGGAGAAAATGCTCGACCTCGCTTGATACCTAGGTTCTATATAGCTCGTGGAGATGTTTATGTCCTCGTCACCTGGACTCAGTGGGCTCCTCCACTCACCCCCACCCAGAACCAACTCTCTTTCCAGCTAGGGCCGGATTCAAATGCCCCTTTTACCAGGTTTCCCCAGAGATTGAAGGTCCCAGCCTTAGATCATATTGTTATTTGAAACCACCCTCTCCCAGAGGGTGAGGCCCTCAGCACGTAGTACGAGTTAAAGTCCTTCAGACTCGAATATCCCCATCCTTTGTGTTGCCATAGAGCAAGGATCCCAATGACAGTCCTCCAGCTCACAGGAGTAATTTGAGAGGGGGCAATCTCGAGGACCTCAACAGCCTAGTGATAGGTCTCAGAAGTGGAATGCAAAAGCGGGCCACAAACATCTCAGTGCTCATTGCCACACTCCCACTGGGGGTATAATGAGCCCGTTCCTTTTCATATGGGACCCAAAGTGCGACGCGATCAGGAACACGATAACCCTGCCTTATCACACGTAGGTGATTTTCCTTTACTTTTGAAGGAATATGCTTGCACACTCAAGGCAGGTCTTTATCGTGAATTACCGCCACCGGAGGCCTTCCACTAGAACTCACCTCCTCCTCATCATCTTCCTCTTCACTCTCATTATCCATCCAATCAAATTGGAGCACCAACTACGGCATCGCCCCTGTCGTCTCCTCGTCCGTGTATCACTTTATGTCCACTGCTACCTCCTTACCTACTCCACTCACCAGAAAAAACCTCTCTCTACCTTCCATTCCACGAAATTCCCTCCAATACTAGAGATTACTCAGGGTTTTCGATAGGTTTACAGAAAAATTCCCTACAAAATAGGAGGAAAAGATTATTACCTTGGCACTAAGACTATCTCGGAGCCTTCTAAGACTATCTTGGAGCCTCGAAAAACACTGGGAAGGGATTAACAAGTATCAAGGAAGCCTGAAGAGAATGGCAATATAAGTCTCCTAGAAACTGATTACAAAGCAAGATAATATGAAGGGGGAGAGAGGTATAAATAAAATTCGAGAGAAGATATAAGGATGACAGCCGCATGGGACATTAGGAAATGAAAAGGCTACATTCAGAGTAATGATTATTACCTTTAAGTCCCTTGAACATGACATTCCATTAGATGGTGAACACGTGGCAAAGAACGCCACCTCAACCTTTTTCGAAATTCAAAGAGTTAGATTTCAGGCGGCAAAAAGTTCCAAGAGAATCACCAACTAGCCTTCAAGGCCTCTAACCCTGAGCTCAAGGAATAGCAACCTTGAGGGGGCATTTTGTAGCACCATGTCGTAAAAATCAGCAAAGGTCAAAGGTCAACGAAGGTCAACAGGTATAGGGTCTTGAAAATAGGCCTTAAGTGCCTCACCTAACCCAACGACCTGGCGACCTAACGACTAGAAGACCTACAGACCTGATTCAACGATGCTCCTATGGTCCAGGGCATCTAGGTACCGAGACAGCGAGCTCGTAGCACCTAGATGTAATGCCGCGACCTAGTAAGCAAGCCAACTGGATAACATAGGAACCCACGTGGGAAATCTTATAACTTACGACTGATGGGACTCCAGCATTAAATGCGAAACGATGGTTACTTACCCCATGCATGGCTTAAGCAGCCATTAATCAAAAAGTGAAGGATTATTCTCAACCGATCTGACACTTACATCATTCTTGTGGGTCCGACATTAAATATTTGTAATCATTATTCCCATGCAAATAAACAAGTGTACACTATAAATAGAGGCAAACAGAAAGGAGAAGGGGTTCGACACCCAAATCTCATTCTTCTTGTCTCCAATACATTTACAGTCTTCTATTTATTACAAACTTCCGATCTCTTTTTACATTTATTGCTTATATTGATTCAAATACGAATGTTCGGCGAATACAAATCTCGTTTGTTGAGTCAAGATCTAAATTTGACATCAACAATAACAATAAAAGATTTCAACAAAAACAAATATAAATTGAAGTAGTTAGTTTTCATTAAATATACATTAATAATTAATAATTTAGAAAAGAACAGATAAAAAAGTCAAACATATAGGTGACGTTATTCAGTTTAATCCAGCTAAAATCTATTGTGTTTTGCACTCCTCTGTTTTTCATAATATTCTGAATTTGATGAAAATTCTCCTAAGTTCTAGAATCAACCTACCAATTTGACAATAATATCAAATAAAACCTAAATTTGAATCTCCCAAGCTAAATTACCCAAAACCCCAAGAACGTGGATTTGTTTAGGAAAAGATAAGGAAGATACAGTTCAAGAAAAGATAATTATGGAAAGATAAGAAAGATGCAACGAAGTAGATAATTTAGGAAAAAAATAAATAAATATATATATTTTTTCACAAATGACAACATTAGTGATATCATCAGAATCCTTGTAAAGCCAAACCACTGATAGGAAAAACCATATCCGACAAACTTCTCTTATTACTACTACTAGAATTACCACCCCTTGCATTACATGGGAATTGTAAGTGTAATAATGAAATAATTCAACAGTAACATGTAAAACTTAAAGTAGGTGTTGTTCATAAATCATAAATTAAAAAAATGAAAAGTAGCCTTGAAGACACATGCAAACTAAAAATAAGCAATATGGAAGTTATTACACCAAAAAAAATCAGAATAAGCCAGCTACATAAGGACAAGGGAAAGTCATTTCAGCAGATAATTTTGATAGCCTGCGTAAAAAAAAAAAAAAAAAAAAAAAAAAAAAAAAAAAGCTAAAAAAATCAGCAGTTAAACATTTGTACCTCATATAAGATATGAATAACAGGTAAGACAATCATTCTATAAACACTTATGTATATTAAATTATTATAAGAAGGTGCATGATTAGTGTCAAAATTTGCATCTTTGATATATGATTTATAAGGCAATATACGTTCATTTGATAGTAATCCAACCATTTTGTTGAGGCAAATCGATTTTCATGCTACAAGTTTATTTTGTATGAATACATGTC
>CAVNYN010218322.1:0-12372 GCA_963692815.1 Nyctanthes arbor-tristis
CAAGTTAAATAACCTGTCAGCCCATATATATCCATGCACTAAAAAACATTGAACAAGTATGCTGCTTTCTTGTTCTCAGTAGATTTTTAAATCAAGAACTGACCACCTGAACAACTCTAATATGTAGCAGTAGTTTTTAAGTTGTAGCATATGAGATCAGAAACTGCGGGGGATAATGTTTCTGAATATCTATGAAATCAGTCCTTTACTTATCTTAGATTGTGATGAAAAGACAAAAACCATGTGATCAGTTATGCTGTTGTTCTTTTGTGGTCCCTGTCTTAATTACTATTCATCACACAATCTGCCTTCGTCTATTTTAGGTGCAACTAGGCTTAGGGCAACTTTTTCATCCCGACAGATACAGATTTGCATGAGAAAGAATAGGTGCACCTAGCATTTAGCCCCAGGCATTTGCTTTAGTGAGAAAACCTCAACTTGTAGCACTTATTTCATTCAAATTATTATCGTCAGCCATCTTATCTTAAACTCTGAGGAAACTATCAATTATGTTAACAACTGAAGACAGTTCCATGTGATGTCTCATATGCTAATGTTTCTGTCTGCTGATCTGGTCCCTATCATATGCCTATGCACCAGAAATTTAAGTACTGCCACAGAAAGCCATTCATCTATAGACACACACACACACACACACATACATATTCTAGCATCCAACCAAAGACAAGTCCCTAACAGAAATCTAGCTTTTACTTGTTACTCACAACCTCTATCTTCTCTAAACTTCTTCAACCAAGAAAGAAAAACCTGGGAAGAACCATGGCCATCCGTATGCCTCGTATTATTCATTCCAAGAATTTTCTGAGACGGTCTTCATCAATGGGAAACAAAACAACGGTAGATGTTCCAAAAGGTCATGTTGCAGTATATGTTGGAGAGAACGAAAAGAAGAGATTTGTGATTCCAATATCGTACTTGAACCAGCCTTTATTTCAAGATTTGTTAAGTCAAGCTGAGGAGGAATTTGGATTCGATCATCCAATGGGTGCCCTCACCATCCCCTGCAGCACGGATGCATTCCTTGATGTCACTTGTCAATTGAGTTTAATATGAAACCACTTGCTAGTCTGGTAGAAAATCCAATTTTGTAGAGCACAAAGAGTTGTACATTTTAATCTGGCTAGAGTTGATGTAATATCGGGAGGAAAATATATCTTTCCATGAATGGAATATGTAAGTTACAACATTTTATTTCAAATTCTAATATAGCCAATACTTCTGAATCAGAAAATTTTATGCCCTGTTGAGATTATTGCTGTGAAATTCTTCACAGAAAAAATTTGATGTTGTTGATTTCTAGGAAGAACACTGTGGTGAAAATGAAAATAGTTAATTGAAGACACTTAATAACTCATACAATTACATTCATCCATTCAGAATCAAATTCTGTGTCATCGGCTTCTCTAATATCAGGAATTGTTTTGAGGTAGCATGGTGCCAGAAATGATGAAATGGTCTAATTTGAAACATAATCTTAACTCTTACATCCAGTTTCCTCAAACTATTAGAAATATGTCAAGAAAGTAAAGATGTAGTAGACATGTTTTCAAGTTCATTTCCCTTCAAAATAAAAAGGGAAAGGGAGCTAAAGAAAAAAAAAAAGAAAGAAATGCTCTGAAGATTTTGAATCACTTCAAATTCATTAAGTTAAACCTCAAAGTTCAGGTCTATGCCATGTCGATAATTTCATGTTTTTTGCAAGCCAACCCCGACTCTAGTTTCTTTTTTAACTTTCACTAGCCCTGAAAAATATCTCAATTCTTCTGGTAAAAATGCTGCAGCTTCTGCAGGTGTATTTACTTTTATTTTTCTTTTTTCTAATTTATACATCATCATATAGAGGATCAGGTATGCCTCTGTATATGTAACCTTAGAGAAACAGAGAGAACTAATGCCAACCCTTAGTGTTTTGTATTAGCCGTTGATTTGACTAAGTACTTACTGCAAACGAATCTTAATATACTTTTGTCATCAATGCAGTGAGTTCATTTTTTATGCATTTAGCCGGAAACTGAAAGACAAAACCAGGTGATCCCTTGTGCTTATGTGCTTCTCTGACCCAACCGAATCCATCTATTCATCTTCGCCATGCAATCTGCTATTGATAGGTAAACTTACGTGATGGGAAAGATCAGTTCTCAAGCAATCTAATGATAGTAGGGCCAGGCTAAGCAACTATACTGTCCTTCTGTATTCTTTTTTCTTCAACTTGACCTCGTAGGCAATTTTATCGTAATTCTGGGGAAATTCTCTCTATTCCCTTTTTTTTTTAGTTTTGATTATTGAAAGACAGATCCATGTGATTTCTCATATGCTAATGTTTCTGTATAGACAGGTGGTCCCTTTCAGATGCTTCTTGACCACAATCTCAAGAAGTGAAGAACTTCAATAGAGAGCTGTTTATCTATATATAGATTTCTTGGCATCTAACTAAAGCCAAGTCACTTTCAACAATTTCAGCTCTTAATCCAGATATCCAAGAAACTCAATTAACTTCCTCTTATATTGAGAAAGAAAAGCACTGTCAGAATCATGGCTATCCGCATGGCTCGTAATCTTCATTCCAACAAATTTCTGAGATGGTCTTCATCGACGAGAAACTAAACAACGTTAGATGTCCCAAAAGGTCATGTTACAGTTTATGTTGGGGAGAGTGAAAAGAAGAGATTTGTGGTTCCAGTTTCATACTTCAACCAGCCCTTGTTTCAAGATTTATTAAGTCAAGCGGAGGAAGAATTTGGCTTTGACCATCCAACAGGTGGCCTTACAATCCCCTGTAGCATGGATGAATTCTTGGATGTCACTCGTCAATTGAGTGTACTATAAAATTAGTTGCTGCTTATTTTGGTAGGAAGATTTTTGTAAAGCAGAGTTGTATATATTAACCTAGATAGCAGAGGAACTAATGAAAGAAGCTTTTCTTTTGACCATATAACAATGAAGCTATGACATTTTACTTTACATACTTGTTGTCACACAGTCATGTTTCTGAATCACAATTTTGGGATATCTGATCCTTGCATTCCAATTTTCCTGGACGCTGTATCTAAAATCTGCACGACGGATTTATTTCTATTGAAAAGGGGAAAAAAGTGCTGCTCACCTTTTTCTCAGCCAGTAAGATATTTTCTTGATATAAACCTACTTGTTATAAAATATGGTATGCATGTATACATGTTACCTTGTTCCAGAGAAATGAGGTGTCTCAACCTGCACTGATATGCATTATCCAATGATTGAAACAAGCAACTCTAATATCTTTACCATAATAATCTAAGTTGTAGCCTTGGTATAAAAAAATGTGGGAAATAATGTTTCTAAATATTGCAATCGGTTCTTCACTTATGTTCACTTTTGCTGATCTGCTTCTAACACTTGTATCACATTCTCTCTCCACTACACAGTCTGCTGTAAAAGTGGGTGTTTGATTCTCATTGTTGGAAGAAATTTTAGAGAAATTATAATGAGGAGACAAATAGAATGGGTGTGGTGGAAATTTAAAGAGATCTCTAATATGTTGATGTAATTGAGTAGTTATCAAATCAAGGGGTAGGTAGAAATTATAATTAATGTCTACATAACTGAAATAAAAAGCATATATATTTCTCTATATGTGACCTTATTTTGATAGGAAAGGTTAGCTGCCTGCTGCCCCAAGCATGCTTCGGGTGTAAGCCAGGCTTGCTTCAACGGGAAAAGACCATCTATAGTCCTTATTTCCTTCAAATTGTCATATATAGGCCATCTTATCTTAAATGTTAAGGAATTCATTCTCTTTTTTCTTTCCCCCTCAATATAAATAAGCTTCTGCTGTATTTTCAATTCAAATCTTAGACAATTGAAGGACAGATCTATGTGATATTTCATAGCCTAAAGTTTTTTGTCAGCTTATCTAGGAGTGTGCAAAAAAATCGAGATAGGGCGAACCAGACCGGACGGGCCGGTCCCGGTCCGGGCTTCGCGGCCAAAATAACAGGTCCGGTCCGGTTCGGTCCCAGGTTTTCTTTTGAAAACCCGGAAATCCGGTCAAAGATCGGTTGACTTTTTTCTTTTTTTTTTTATTTTATATATAAATTGAAACTCGATTTTCACTTTTCATAATATTCAAGAGGCAAGAATCAAAACTATTTCTTTTACATAGTCACTTATACAAAGATCCATCTTATTTATAAGCCCCAATTATTTGACATTTTACAAAACTTTCAATGTGGGATAATCATTTAAACTTAAAACTAAATATAAAGAACCAAGACAATTATTAATTTGCCTCAAAGTCCATAAAATTTCCTTTACATTGTCACTTGCACAAAGGTCCTTCTTATTTATAAGCTCCAATCATATTACTTTTTTACAAAACTTTCAATGTGTGATAATTAAAAAGTTAATGCAATACAACTAAATTTCTTTTTCAAGTTGGAATTTTATGGCCAATAAACTTTTTTAAAAATTATCATTATTATATTATTTTTCAAAAAATAGTCAAGAATAATTGTGTTAATATATAATGTTATTAGAATTTGCAACATTATAAGGATTTTGTTAAAGAAAATTATTCACATTTAGAATATATTTATTGACTCTATTTAAGTTATATGCTATTATTATATAATATATATAAATATAATTATATATAGACGTAGAAAATTTGTGCTTATACATCTTCTCATTTATTTGGTTTTCTTATTGGTAAAAAATGTGAAATTGATTTTCTTGCTTTTATTTTAAGTGGTAAGTGTTATTTATTTTTTACAATTACATCATTTTTATAATATTTAATCCCTATAAATGTATAATAAACTAGGAATTATTTATCTTTTTCCTTTTAAAAATATCAAAATTGTATCGTAAAATTGTTAAAATTATAAAGTAGATATAATATTTATGATTTTTACATTTATTTTCCAATTTAGGATATATATTTCAAATATTTAATAATTTTAGATTTGTTAAAATTAAAAAAATGAGAAATATAAGTAAGTCTAGTGCTTCTACCTTAAGGACGCATGTTAATACTTTTGTTGTACATAAAACCCTTCTATTTGTTTGTTCTAAACTTTGTTTATATGTGCTTTTACGTTACTAAGTCTATAGAAACTTTTTTTCACAAGCTCATAAAAGCCCGAAAAAAACTGAATTCATTACCCGAGCCCGAACCGAGACCGAAACTGTTTGGGCTTGCCATTTTTGAGACCGGGATCGATACCGAACCGAAGATGTTTGGTCTGGTCTTGATCCTTCAAAAACCCGGGACAGAAACCCGTTTGCACAGCCCTATGTTTATCCGGTCCCTATCCAAATGTCTCTCCACCACAGACTTAAGAAGTGAAGGGTTGCCACAGAGAGCCATCCGTTCACACACACACACACACACACATATATATATTCATGTCCTAGCATCCATCCAACTAACACACAAGTCCGTCGCAACAATCTAAGTTTGTCAAAACCTACAATCTCCACTAAAGTTTTTCAACTAAGAAAGAAAAATCCTGCCAGAACCATGGCCATCCGTATGCCTCGTATTATTCATTCAAAGAACTTTATTCGACATTCTTCATCAATGGCAAGCCAAACGGCGTTAGATATTCCAAAAAGTCATGTAGCAGTATATGTTGGAGAGGGTGAAAAGAAGAGATTTATCGTTCCAATATCATACTTGAATCAGCCTTTGTTTCAAGATTTGTTAAATCAAGCTGAGGAGGAATTTGGATTTGATCATCCAGTGGGTGGCCTCACAATCACTTGCAGCACAGAAGTATTTACTGATGTCACTTCTCAACTAAGTGTAATATGATACCATTTGCTAGTCGCTTAGTTAGGTAGAACCCGATTTTGTAAAGAAGAAATGTACATTTTAAACTAGGTAGAGTTGATAAAATCTTGAGAGGAAAATGTTATCTCCCTGTGAATGGAAGTTACAGCATTGTATTTCAAATTCTAAAATAGCTCAACTTTCTGAATCAGAAAATTCTGCTCTTTCTATTGATGTCAAAACTGTGACAGATATTATGTCTTCATCATGTATAAATTATTGACTGAAAAAGTTGATGTGAGTAAATAGTTTCTAGCAAAAAACCCCATGGCAAGATGATGCTTAATAATTTATAAATTATATTCATCCGCTAAGGATCAAATTCTGTGATGTCAGCTTCTGCAATCTCAAGGTTTTTGACGCCTATGTTACCAGAACTAATGGGGATCATTTAATTAGAAACAGTGTCTTAATTTTAGCTTGAGAAGCACTTCAAAAAGTTAAAGATGCAGGAAACATTTTGTCAACTTCAATTTCGTTTCAAAATGTACCTGAATATATCAGTCGAGATCATCAAGTTGATATCTATGCAAAATCACTAATTTCATGCCTGTCATAATTCATAAGTCATAACTGATACAAATTTCATTTACTCAGTCCTGAAAAAGATTTCATTTTTTCTGGTTAAAAATGCTTCCCTTTTCTACAGATGTATTTTCTTATTCTAATTTATACATCATCATCATATGAAGAATCAGGTTAGCTTGTCTATGTGTCGCCATATTTTAGAGAAACAAATGATCTAAGTCTCCCGGATGTGATGAGTGGTCATGCACTAGTACTAAAAATGCGGGATGGGAGTCTAAAATTTACAGGTATTAGGTTACAAGTATTAGGTATTATCCATTGATATAGTTAACTATTTACCGTCTAAACAATTCTGGTATCTTTGATTCCAATGCAGTGAGTTAATTGTTTGGGTATTTAGGGGCAACTGAAGGGCAAAACCATGTGATCCCTTGTGCTTATGTACTTTTCCGACCCTTCTCCATATTTATCTTCACCATACAATCTACTGATAGGCCACCTTACATATGGGAAATAATAGGTCTCCGGCACGCTTATGAGTGTAGGACCAGCCTAATTAACTATGTTTTCCCTCTGTAGTCCTTTTTTCTTAATTCATTTTGACCTAGGTAGGCCATATTATCTTAACACCTGAGGAAATTTGTTTACAACATCAATACATTTCATTTACTCCTGATTATCCAAAGACAGACAGATCCATGTGATTTCTCATATGCAATTCTTTCTGTATATAACTGGCCCCTTTGAAATGCTTCTTCACCATAAACTTAAGAAGCAAATGATTGCTACTGAGAGCCATTTATCTATATATACATAGGTTGGCATCCAACCTGTGCCAAGTCACCAGCAACAGTTTCAGCTTTTACTTACCTCTGAAATTTGACAAATCCAATCTAACTTCTTCTTGTTCAGAAAGAAAAGCCCTGCCAGAGCCATGGCCATCCATATGCCTAGTAGTGTTCAATCTAAGAAATTCCTTAGATGGTCTTCATTGACAAGGAACCAAACATCTCTAGATATTCCAAAAGGTCATCTTGCAGTTTATGTTGGGGAGAGTGAAAAGAAGAGATTTGTCTTTCCCATGTCATACTTGAACCAGCCCTTGTTTCAAGACTTGCAAAGTCAAGCGGAAGACGATCTTGGTTTCAGCCATCCAATGGGCGGCCTTACAATCCCCTGTAGCATGGATGTCTTCATGGATGTCACTTCTCAATTGAGTGTAATAAGAAATGAGCTGCTTCTTAGTTTGGCAAAAAAATTTTTGTTAAAGCAGAGTTGTAAATTTTAGGCTAGCTAGCTAGTATCGATAAAAGCTCAGAGAGGATCATAGAAGCTTTTCTTTTTTCCCCATGTAACAATGAAACTATTAACATTTTATTTTCACAATCTTATATAATCAAGTTTCTGAATCTAAATTTGTGACTTGGATGGTCAGCGTTCTAATTTTTGTATTCCAATTTTTCAGTTAAGCAAGAATATTTGCTGCTTGCTACTGCATTTTTCAAGTTGTTAAAGACGATGCTTAATGATTTATTAGATCAATTCTATGATCTATGCATACTACATATAGAAAGTTCTGTTGCTTGTCATTACCAAAATCCTCCAGGAATGATTACTGCCCATAAGGAGAACCTAGACTGATTGTCTGAAGAAACAACGGCATTTTGCTTGTTTTTGGAAAGAAGTTGAGTTTCTATCAGGGACTTATACAGGATAGTAGATACCGAAGTTCCATCCATGACAGGTAACAGGTTCACCATGATTAAAACTATTGAAAGTAAATTTCAACTGGCTTATTGATTCCTTGGAAAAACTCCATCATAAAATTAAATAATTGAAAGCAATTACTTAATGATGCAGATACTTGTATTCAGAAGCAGGGTCAAATGAAATTGTTGTTATTATTGTGTCTTGCATAAGTATCTGTCCAGGAATCTAAATATCTCCATTTTCTGAGACATCTTTATTGAAGATTTTACAGCTCTCTAATAGTGATTCAACACTAGCTTTTATAGAGAATCAGGTATGCACACCTGTATGTTAGCTTATATAGTGAATTAAGGTGTCTCAACCCGCACTGATTTGCATTATCCACAGATCAAAACAAGAAGTGATGACCATCTCACATCCTATCCTTAATATCGGAGAGGTTAAAAAAAGAAAAAAAAGGTGGGGAATAATGCTTTTGAATATCTATGCTATGCAGTTAGTTCTTGGTGCACACTAGGCTGTGATTGTAAGACAAAACCATGTGAAATTTTCTGGTTTGCTTCTGTGACTCTTTACGCATTTCCTCTTCACCACACAATCTGCCGTTAAAGATCTAATATCTGCAGTTGCCTATTTTGGGTACAACACGTACATATTTTAATTAATGCATGTGTCTGCACTGTATTTGAACAAAATGGAAGGCATATATTCATGGGCATATGACCTTATTTTGACAGGAAAGGTTAGGTGCTCCAAACATGCTTCATATATGTAGTCCTTATTTTCATTCTAATTGTCCTCTAGGTCATCTTATCTTAAATACTGATGAATTCTTCAACATAAGCAAACTTTTGCTGTCATTTCTATTTTCTTAACAATTGAAAGACAGATCCATGTGATTTCTGATATGCTTATGTTTCTGTCTGGTTTTCTGGTCCCCATCCAAGTGCCTCTTCACAACAAACCACAGAAAATGATTCATCTACATATATTCATAGCCTTTCATCCTACTAAACACAACAATCTCAGCCTTTACTTGTTACGCAATTTAGAATCTTCCTTTGAACTTTCTTGATCAAGAAAGAAAACGGCAACAACAATGGCCATCTGCATGCTTTGTATTATTAATTCCAAGAATCTTTTGAGACGGTCTTCATAAATGGGAAACCAAACAGCATTAGATATTCCAAAAGGTCATGTCACAGCGTATGTTGGAGAGAATGAAAAGAAGAGATTTGTTGTTCCAATATCATACTTAAACCAACCTTTGTTTCAAGAATTATCAAGACAAGCTGAGGAGGAATTCGGGTTTGATCCTCCAATGGGCGGCCTCACAATCCCTTGTAGCATGGATGTATTCATTGATGTCACTTCTCAATTGAGTCTACTCTGAAACCAGCTAATCTTAGTTTGGTAGAACTGTAGGACACAATTTTGTAAAGCAAACTTGTACATTTAGCTATACCGCCACCAAAAAGCTCAGGGCGAATAATAATCTCTTCAATTTTTCTTTTTACCATTTAAACTGAAGGTTATTATGATTTATTGGACAATATTACTCTGTGGTTACTCGTTGCCATATTCACCAGAAAGCTAAGGTCACACTTTGTCATAGGGGGAGCAGTATGTGAGCTAGCTTCCCCTATTGGAAATCTAGCTTGGATCGCCCTACCAACTTGCAAGTTAGTGAGACGAATTTTACACGCTTTGCATTCTTTTTTTTTCTTTCTTTCGATTTTTTTTTTTTAACTTTTAAAAGTTACATTGAATATTGTCAATGTAAAATCTGATTTTTTGGGTTTAAAAAAAGGGTCAAAAAATAAAATCTGATTTTGGATAATAATTTTGATTTTTCGTCTTTTTTAGAATTTTCTAGCTTTTCTTTGAAGGATAGGGGTTTCTAACTTTTGAAAAACTCTCACAAAATGTTCCTCTCGATGGATTCCAATCGATCTGACTGTTAACTACAAATAAAAAGTCAAATTTTTCCCTTATGCATTAAATAATGAAATGCAAAAGTAATAATAATAATTAAAGAAGAAGAAGAAGAAGAAAAATCATTAAATTATCTATTTATCTATTTGGGGATCCTTTGTGAGAGGTTTCTAAAAGTTGGGATCTTTTCGGAAAGGGTAAAATTTCAAAAATCATCAATGACATTTCCATTTTGTAGTAATTTGAGTCCTCCAATCTTATTTTTGCAATCTAGCAGAAAAAGAGGTGACAATGGTGTTTGGTATGATTTCTTAAGAGATTGGGCTACAATAGGGAATGGGGTGATTGGATAAGAAAGATGGGAAAGATCGGCACGTTTGAAGAGAAATGTAATTTATTTTATTATTTTATTTTTTTAAAAGCTCTTCCAGTATTTATTTTTCTTATTATTATAATATAAGAGTAAAAAAGGCATTTTATTATTATGTAACAGCAAAATTGGATGAAAACCTTCCAAAGCGACTATATATGTGAATTTGTAAAAAGTTAAGGACTATAGAGGTTGAAAAAAATAATCTCGTTCACCTATATGTGAGTTCATCCACATATGGGAGGACCAATCACCTCCCCCATGTAGACGGGGGCAGTATAAACATTTTTGTTGAAAAAATAGTCCCGTTCACCCACCCATCAGTGGGTAAACTTACACCGTCCCCCCACCTACATGGGTTAAGAATACAAAGTGCAAAGGTTAAGGACGATTTGTGAAATTTACCCTTTCGAAAATTGCCCCAAAATTTTCTGCATTAAGAAAGTGCCCGTTCAAAAACCTCTCCGGTTTATTACAGTTCGGGCATAAACTTCTTATTACTCAACTGTATAACCGCACATCGTCCATCAATTTATGATTTATCATCACTCAATGCGATTCCTCTGAGAAACGGAGCAGACAGGCCACCATCATCAGGCCACTCTTTAACCTCGTCGGGAAAATGCTCAAATCCTCAGTCGACAATGAGAAAATGGTAGTTTTTTCACTTGCAATTAGACGTGTCCATAGGTCAATTTGACAAAATAAACTTTCCTGTTAGTTAGAAACACTTTGTTTGTTAGTTTTTCTCGTTATTTGTGATTTTGGGGATATTGGTTTGATGTTTATTTTATATGTACTTGGGTTTGTATAGAACTTCGCCAGGAAGGTTAAACATCCTGAAGTCTGCGTGCCCATTGTGTATGGTAATGTCGCATTTTGGCTGGGTAAGAAGGCAAGCGAGTAAGTTACTTTGTTCCTTGCTCTCTGTTTCTTTAGTTGATTAGTTGATGTCGTTTGAATTGCCTGTGAAATGTTTGATGATATGCTTCTTTGACACTTCTTTTTGTTTTGTGTGTTTTATTAGGTATCAGTCTCACAAATGGACGGTTTTTGTTCGTAGTTCAACAAATGAGGACCTCGGTGCCATGATAAAGAGTGCTGTTTTCCAATTGCATTCCAGTTTTAATAACCCGACAAGGATTGTTGAAGGCCCTCCTTTCGAGGTATCTGAGTCTGGATGGGGTGAATTTGAAATTGTCATCACCCTTCATTTCCACAGTGATGTCACGGATAAGCCATTGCACTTGTGAGCTGCATTCTTCATTATCTCTGAGTTTGTGTTCGTCTGTCTCATATCTCTGCGCATGCCACGTATGTCCACTAACCGACTGATGCTGCAACTGGCAACAGAAAGTTGAGCCTATCAGTTGGAATGATGAGACTGATTCTTAGGCCTCAATGTCAAACTTTAGTTATGAGTTTTTTTAATTGATATCTTTTAGTTCAAATGCACTTTAGTAATGTAGAGGCTAACATATTATCATGAGTGTCCTTGTAAAATTTTGAAATCTAATGTGGAATGGCAAATTGCATACAGGTATCATCATTTGAAGTTGTACCCTGGAGATGAGTCTGGTCCTATGTCCGTTAAGAAGCCTGTTGTTGTGGAATCGTATGATGAAATTGTTTTCCCTGAGCCTTCAGAGAATTTCTTAGCCCGAGTGAAAGATCATCCTGCAGTTATTGTGCCTAGACTACCAGAGGGCCTAACTTTACCTCCTGGTGCGCTCTCTCTCTCTCTCTCTCTCTCTCTCTCTCTCTCATGTTCTGATTTTTAGGGCTGTTAAAAGGATTTTTCTGTTCACAATACTTAAAAAGATATTTTCTGTGCTCTTCTATAGTGCCAGTGGAGGATGTTGACAAAAAGAAGAGGGGTGACACCAAAGATCATTCCTTGAGTCAGTGGTTTACCAATTTCTCTGAAGCAGATGAACTACTAAAACTTGCTGCTGCTCGCCAACAGGTTATTGTATTGGATTTTTAATCATGCTTC
>CAVNYN010218324.1:0-11669 GCA_963692815.1 Nyctanthes arbor-tristis
TAATGCAAGAAAATAATGGATGGATCGCAGGAAATATGTATACAAGATACCAGAGAGGAGATCAGCGAGGCTTCCCATGGGATAATAATCAGAGAGAACAAATTTGATCCTGCGGGCATAGAGATAAGCATTGAGAGGGACAAGAAATGGAGAGTGATTAGTCAGCTGAGCCAGTTTCTCCATTCGTCTCCCGAATTCACTTCTCCTAACACAAACATTTCTAAACCTTTTCAGGGCACAAATGTTTCCCCCCAAAAGAACAACTTTTTCAGTGATCCCCAGTCGGCTTTCCCCCATCACTGCCACCGAAGCTCTCAAAATCAGCCGGAGTGTCATCTGTGACTCCGATGTATAATCGTAACTACATAATTTCTTCTTCTTGTTGTTACTACTACTGTAATAATAATTATTATTGTTATTTTCAGTAGTAGTTGTGGTTTCGTGGAAGGAGATGACTGGAATATCATCCAGGAAACCGACAACGAAATCTTCGTATTCATGAATGGATGCAGGCTGGATCAGACTGGTCTCACAGTCCCTGGGGCTCCTTCTAGGCCTCGTGAAAGCTCTCGACAACATGATGGTGATGATGATCTAATAATAATAATTCTAATTAGCTAAGGCAGGTAGTTTAATTTGTTCCTCCTCTCAGAGGGTTTGCAATAAAACTGGCCGGGAATTGTAAAAGCAATAACGATATTGAGGCTCATGCAGATGATGATGATGACTATTTGTCCTTAATTTTGTAGGTTCGTAATTGGTTTGACAATTTGAAAAATCCCTTGTAACTATCGACTCTTTGCTGGGCATCGGCTAGCAATTTTATTTTATTATTAGTCATAATTGGGACAGACTTCGAGGCCGGAAATTTTCATTGAAATAATCATCAAACGGTAATTGGTCGATACTAATACTAAATTATTATATTGAGATTCAAGCAAACAATAATTACTATTATAAAATAGGAGAATATCCAGAATATTCTAATAATAATAATTCATTTCTCATGGCAAGTATCTATGATTCATAACGTAGGCTTTGCCTCCCCCGAACTAAACTAGCTAGCTAGGGTGGAATTCAAAAATTTATCAATTATTTTATATATATACATGTTGAATATTTTGTTTTGAAACCGAATAATTATATTCGAAACTTTAAAGAAATGCAGGGCATAATTAAGCCAAGGTTTTGTCACTTCCACATAGAGAAATCATAAATATAAGTAAAATACTACAACCTTCTGAACATACGTACACACGTAGCCAATAATAGATTCAAGCACACATCACATCACATCACACATAATTATAAGAATATTCATTCTTCAAGAATCAAATATGGCGGTTGAATTTACGTTAATTATACTCCATAAATAAATAAATAATCTTTTGCGAGGGGCCAACAAAGGAAAATTGCAGATATTCCGGTAATTGGAAGCTTATACTTGTCGAGTAGCTATATAAATTACTACGTTTGTTACATGTTAAATAATAAAAAGATGGTGATTTACCAATCTTTCAACGTTTAATAGATTACATTTTCAATATTTATTTTTGGTGTTGTGGGCCATCAACTTTGAAGAAATCTCTTCTAAAGTCTCTATTCATACTTTTCGTCCATTTAAACTGTTAAATTTTTATAAAGGGCATTTATACCCTTATAAAAGTTTGGGGACTTTGGATGAAATTACCTTTGTCTATAATATCTTTTTAAATTAAGAATAAAAAATTAAGAATCAAACACCCCACCAACACTAACCCTTCGCTAGGATATAACTGAGGCGTCGCTTTGATTTATGTCTAAGATTGACTTAAGCAGTGGCAACTAGATTGTAAAACGTAGACAAACTTATCGAATTTATTTCTCAATCGCAAATGTTGAAAAGTTTTTTGTGAATGGTCTTTAAAATCGGTCGATTCAATCCCCAGTACAGTGATTGATGATGTGGGGAACGAATTTAATAAATTTATTTCATTACTCGACCACAATCAGATCAACCACGCCCGATTTTGGCGAGGCTTGATTACAAGTTCAAATAATAATCGGTAGAAAATCGAGGTGTCTGATTCTAAACCAATCGAGGTTCTCCAGAATTAGCCCACAATCTCCCAAAATGTTTTGGTACTAAAGGAGAAAAATAGTCTCAATGGATGAATTTATTATTCGACGCCGATTTAGAGACTCCTTCCACTGCCCGCATCACCATCAGTTGGCCAGAAATGGGTCAATGAAGTTGAAGGAATCGTCAGCGACTATTAAATTTACTTTGTTAGTGAATTTATTTATGTCATTGTCAGTAGGGGGACACCGAAAGCTTGCAGTCGTCAATGTTGTCGGGGTTTCAGATGAGCAATCTTTAATACGAGTAGGGCGGAGTGTTTGCTTTTTAATTTTTATATTATTTTTCTATATTTTTTATTTATTTTTGTTTGTTTATTAAAGAGGTAATGATATAAAGATAATTTCACCCAAGGTCCCCAATCTTTTACGAAGGTAAAATTATCATTTTATAAAAATTTAATGATTTAAATAGAAATGGGGACTTGAGGAGAGATTTCCTCAAAGGTTGAGGACCCACAACACTAAATAAAGGTTGATGACGTAAACTATTAAAGATTGAAAAGTTAAAGACGTTAAATGTAAATTATCCTAAAAGACAGAAGAAGAATATTGTTAGCTGGGTATGTGTGTATGTGTGTGTGTGAGTGTATATATATACATAAATATATACACACATACACAAAATTACATGTGATATTGGGCCGGCATAATGATACGCATTGGCCATTATGAGTGCACAATTAACGGTGGTAGAAAATTATTTTTGAGTCCATGTGGCCCAAGAACAATGATAAGTTTGATGATGATGATGATGGTGGTGATGACGATGACGATGACGACGACGACGATCTGATCATCCCACAGCTAGTTACCCCTGAGTAGTGTAGTGGTAGAAGAACACGATGAGCCCACGGGCCTCGAAAAATAAATGGGTCTTAAATATCTACTATGAAAGCCCACCGATTATGTAATGTAATATAAATAAGGGTAATTGGCGCAAAACGTCCCTACTTTCCATTTTTTTGTGCAACTGGTCCTTACCGTTCATTTTTTGACAATTTCATCCCTATCTTTGCATTTTTTTGGTGCAAATCATCCCTACTGTCAATTGGCCGTTACTATTTTCGTTTTTCGTCATTTTTTGTAATATTATATATATACACACACTGATATTTTATAAAAGGCTAAATTAATACATTAATTATTATTTTTTATATTATCAAGAAATTATTGCATTCAAATCTAAATATGTCAATAAAATATTAGAAAAGATTAAAGAATAGAAGTGTGTTTTATTTTATTATGTTATTTTACAGGATTCAGAACTGATTATTAAATAAACATATAGTTAAAAAAGTATAACGAGCAAAATAATTAACAATATTACGGCATAAATAAAACAAAATATAATTTGATTCCCTGATAATTTTTTTGAATATCAAATAGATACACAAACATATATTCTCTTTACTTCTTCTGATAGTTCCGTCTGTTGACGAATATATGTGTGTGTGTGTGATATTCATGAAAATTATCAGAGAATCAAATTATATTTTATTTTATTTATGCAGCAATATTGTTAATTATTTTGCCCGTTATACTTTTTTAACTATACGTCTATTTAATAATCAGTTCTGAATCCTGTAAAATAACATAATAAAATAAAACACACTTCTATTCTTTAATCTTTTCTAATATTTTATTGACATATTTAGATTTGAATGCAATAATTTCTTGATAATATAAAAAATAATAATTAATGTATTAATTTAGCCTTTTATAAAATATAAGTGTGTATATATATAATATTACAAAAATGATGAAAAAGGGAAATAGTAACGGCCAATTAATGGCAGGATGATTTGCACCAAAAATAAAAAAATAGAAATGAAATTGCCAAAAAAATAAAAAATAGAGAAGATTTGCACAAAAAAAAAGGGAAAAGTAGGGACATTTTGTGCCAATTACTTGTAAATAAATAACAAAAGTCAAAAGTGAAGACTACACACCGAGATCCCTCTACCCCACACGTGAATGGTCAACCCCGTTGCCCGCTTTCCCTTCTCTCTCGTCCTTCCATTCACAACCTGCCCGGATTTGCCCAACCTTTTTTAATATATATATATATATATATATATATATAATATCCAACGAGTAACATAGCCCCCAGAGGCATCGAAACCAGTCGTCACCGCCATGGCCAAATACTCCGCCACCATCGCCGTCTTCTTCTTCCTTTTCACCCTCTCAGCCGCCCGACTCCAACTCATAAAATCACAGAACAAAGATGATGACGATGATGTCACTACTGAGGTTATTCGCCTCCCCTCGGCTGATGTTTTCAACAACCAACCTGTCGAACCCGATTCCTGATCGTTCAATCTGTTCCTTTAGATCTCGCCACCGCTAGATTCCGTCCAATCAACCGCTGGTTTTACACTAGAACCAGGTATCCCCTCCTCCGCCACTGCCGCCAACACTACCGTAACGAATTCTTTAAGGAGGGGCAAGTTCCTTATGATACTGATCATGACGTTATCGTTGGGAACAGTGAGTTTGAAGAACCTCCAACTTTCCGTGGCGCACGGGCACGGCGGTGGATGAGACTGCACCATCTTGACCGACGCCAAAAGGATGAGGAAGATGACGAGAAAAATGGTGTTTCGAGGATCTGATTAAAGCGTAACAATTTTAATAAATTCAAAGTGGAGAAGAAGCATTCTCGCCATGAGAATGAGAAGGTAGAAGAAGAAGATGATCATCAGCAGAAGAAGAAACGCAAGGGTGGATTCATCTAAGGCATTCGCAAGTTCTTGGATCATCTTCTAGACTGACTAACCACTGTAGAAATGAAATGAAATGAAATACAACAGCAGCTCTTGCTGTATATATGTCTTGAGTGGGTTTTTTGGTGTAATAATAATAATTAGGTTAAGTAAGTTTGCATCCGATTCAGATGTTTAATCTAAGGTTATATATAATAATCAGTTCATTATGTCATTTTTGGTGCTTTGATCGCCAATTATCTTGTTGTCGTTGTGGTTCGATCGGATGTACATGTGTGATAAATTTAAATCCTTTTGTTACCTTCCTTTTTTCTAAAAAAAAAATATATATATAGAAAAAGAGTTTCAAAATCGCACGGCTCCACCCACCGACGAGCACAGCCTCTTTAAGCGCGGTGGGTCGTCACTCATGAGAGTTTACAAGTAGTTACTCGTTGCAAATAGTTATCGTGCTGGCACTCCATGGTACGAAATTTTGTAAGCAATTTGTAAATATTGGATGATTCTTTCACACATTTCAATAATACCTTTAGTTGTAAAAGTTTGATCGTGAGTTTTTTGGATAGGCCAATTTGATGTACCATATATTTGATTTGATAACCGTTTCTTTCTTTGCATCTCAATTTTCCGACAAGTCCATCTAACAAGAGAACTAAAGCGTGAAATGGTCTTGAATCCCTATTAGTAACACGCCCATAAAATGAGTTTTCAAACTCTTGCAATTTGCAAATATCTTTTTGGATAGACAAGGCATGCTATCCCCTTCTTCTTGTGTTCTATTTAACTTCTTGTCATTCGCATCGTCTTGCTTATTTCTTGACGGGAAGCTAACTATGCTGCAAGGGGCTGAAAAAGAACGATACTTGTGTAAGAACAAGTGCGTGATATATCGCTTAAGATTTAATAAATAAATTCTATTATTATGAGATTTCTGGGAGGGGAATGAAAATAAATAAATTATTATAATTAACTAACAAATTCACAAGCTCAAACCTCTCACAACTTTCCTTTTCATTGACTAGGTATTACCCTTGTTCTACAAAATATGCATTTATGTGCGCTAGAGGTGCCTAGACTTAGAAGCTTGTGCTCTGCACATTTTCACGCATGGTGTGTGCTTTATATTGCAATTGGACTCCACCCATCACCCTTCTTATTTTAGAAAAACAAAAGAACAAAGGGCATGACTCTGTTCGATTGTGCAAATTTCCAAATCAATAGGGAAAGAAGCAGTGAGAAGCCGCAGTTACAGGTCACAATATGAGTTAATAATATCTGGTGGAACAATTCTTATTATTTTGATTCATATTGCATGGTGGGACCCGATAGAACCGAATACAACATTCTCAAAGAGAAGCTGAGCATATACCAGTTTGCTGGTTGCTAGCAAGTTCAGAACACGGTGATGGGCTAACCTCAACTGCAGCCCCAGTTACGTCGGAGCATTGCCAAGGTAAATTTCTTGTCTTGTAGCACCATGAAGATTGATGTTAGCTAGACAAATACCCGTAAATGGCGCATTCTTCAAACCACGAATCAAACCAGGCTGCTGAACCTTTTCACCCCAGACATATTTAATTACGACATCCTTAAGAACTGGTATAGCATTTGGATCATATTTGTCATCCGGGTGGTCCCCCACGTCACCCGAAATCTTTATCCCCTTCCGGACATTCTCCATATATACGTTGGATATTGTAATGTTTCTTATGACTCCTCCCCTACCAATATTTGTCTTCAAATGGATGCCAAACCCCGTGTTGAATAAGTTTATGTGCTCAACCAAAATGTCCTCAACTCCGCCAGAGGTTTCACTTCCCACCGCAATTCCAGCAAAGGGAGATGATCCTGTTACGCGTCTAATGGTGATGTCTTGACTTGGGCGCCCATAAGCAATTCCATACTCATCCCACCCACTCTTCACTGCTACAAGATCATCTCCTGTTGATATATACGAGTCCTCTATGCAGACATGGGAGCTTGAGTCTATATAAGAAAAAAAAAGGGGGATATAGATCAGATTAATCTGTGACAAAGAACCTCCACTAGTGATGATTCCTATTAAATCAATGTTTTCCTTCTTCTACGGCTTAAGCATTTAAAAGAGTCGGTTAAACATATAATTACAGCCAGCAAAAGATCCAGCATACATATAAACCATCTACCAAAACAGGCACATTTGTCCTAAATGAATATGCAAGCACATTATGCAAATCATTAACACTAAACATTAAAAGATAAAGTTGCTTCTCTGGTAGTTAAGCTTTCAGATGATCATCAATTGTGAAAGTACCTGAGTTTCTCATTGAATTGACAAATAGACAAACGTACTGCTAAATTCATATGGGAGAGAATAGAAAATATTCCACTGCCTAGATCGCAGTACATACTTGCACGATTCCTAGCAACTTCCATACTTCATTTCATATTCCATAAAAGGATAAAATGGCAAATTCAAGTACCTTAACATGTTATCTTCAAAAAAAAAAAAAATTAACAATGTTACACTTGCGTTCTCAGTGTATACCTGGATCAATCCCATCAGTGTTGGGAGAGTCAGTAGGAGCCAATACAGTGACATTTTGAACAACAACATTGCTGACAAAAAAAAAAAAAAAAAGCAAAAAAGAAATGAGAATTTCATGGTTCTTAACCATCAGAAAAATAAAAATCACTATATATGAGGCTCTATGTAAAGGCTTATTCAAAAATGTCGAAATTTCTGACAAATCATATGTGTTGATCTCTCACCTGCAATACACGGGGTGGATGTTCCAAAAGGGAGAGTCCTTGAAGATTACGTTGGAAATTCTTATATTTCTGGAGTTCATAATTTCAATAAGATTAGGTCTAGTGAATTGAAGGGTTCCTAGCCTCCACATGTTCCACCAGATATCACCTTGACCATCAATAGTTCCATTCTCACCTAATCAAATATTAATATATAAGAAACTAATAAATGAACAAACAAAAAATAAGAAAAATGCTTCCATATTTATGTTCTTTAAATGGCAGAAAATTCAGGCAAATGAATTGAAGATGTATGAAAGGATGCTGCTCTTCATACTGACCCGTGATAAACACATCTTGTAGTCCATCACCATGGATAAAGCTTATATACCTTCCACCAGGTAGTTCTCTTCCCCTTCCATAAGAAGGCAAGGGAGCTATCAACGGCCAACTCCCAATATTCTAAGGCATCAAGGAGACATTTTCCATATGGATCGCATAAGGATAGAAGAAGAAGAAGAAGAAGAAGAAGAAGAAGAAGAAGAAGAAGAAGAAGAAGAAGAAGAGATAACTCAGATAAAAGTACTTTTAAATACTCAAGGTAAGTAAATATGTTCCACAAAATCCTAGGATATAAATATTAAAGAGTGCACTACAAAGAGAAGGGGAGAAAATTAAAAATTTGCGGTCAATTATTCATAAACAGGACAAAGATAGTGCACTATTTACCTCTGTTTTAAATGATGATTCCAACAGCATATGTGCTAATTAGCGTATTAATATTAAAACTCCAAAAGCAGCAGAATCTGTTATATTTTCTTTGCAAAGGGTTATGAATACACAAGATATAATTTGTTAAGCCAGTATTGTAAACTTTGACCAGTCAAAGACTTAAAGTTTGCATTTTAAGTTCATCCGCTAAGGCAGAGTGGAGAAGTACATCTCTAACTGGGAAGCATTTGAGATTGACAGATTGTTGAAAATGAACATATGCAACCGAAAACCACGATTGGTCCTCATTACATGACAGAAGTGCAAGATCAGAATTTAGTTTGTCTTCAGTTAACATAAATCATCTTACTTTACTTAGGTAACAATATATCAAAGCACGAAAACTCAGCCTTTCATCACTTGATGATGCTGTTGAATGTACTCTCTATCTCTCTCTCTCTCTCACACACACACACACGCGCGCGCGCCTTGGCCACCATGGCTTATTCGTGGTCTCCAGCCAGACCTTGCTACTAATTATATTTATTGTTACATCTCAGGTGGCTGCACCAGATTATGTGGACCAGCTGATTCAGGCTGGCATGGCTACTGGGCTTGTAAGCATTAAAAAAAAAAAAAAAAGAAGAAGAAGAAAGAAAAACGGTTTCAATCATTATCTTATCGTACTTAACATAGAAAAAGAGAGAACCATTACATCCATGACTCTATTTTGACATCCTCTGTTCTTTCCTTATTTTTTCTTTGGGTTATGCTACATTCCCTTGTCGAATCACTTACTCGATTACTTGTCATTCAATAACTATTTAATACATTGGCAAAAACACCCTTACGTTTGATTAAAATACATGGGTAAAAAGACACATACACCCCCACTAAGTCACCAAACAAGTAACTCACTAAGGAAGAGTAGCATTATCCTTTTTCTTTTCTTTTTTTCCATGATGTTGATGTCCTGAATCCTCCAATGTATGTCCATATGTTTATGACCATCACAGGAAATGCATTCAAGTTCCCATCTTCCCTTGACCCACCTACATCTCTACTCTGTAACCATTAATTTCTAATAGTGCCAATAATAATATAAAGAAATCAACTCTCTCCAACATCCCTCGAACAGCTCACTTGAAAGATGCATCACAACCACCAATCTAATTGGGCCCCCACTGCTCTCACTAGCACTAATCAAATATTCTGATCTCACATTAAGCTGTGGAAGGAAACTCAAATCATAACATGAAAACTCCAGCTGGAACAGATTGTAGCTGAACTAGAGGCTAGGTTTTCAAAGAGCCAAAATGCTATAATGCATCTAAATGGCCTAGCAAGAAATTGTTTAAACTACTAGACGAGTAAAATATCCCCTTCCTGAAGTATGAAACAAATAAAAAATATAAATGCAATAACTAATCTAACAGACGCGTCTAATTAATCATCAATTCAACTGCATAAATTACTATTAATCAGGCTAATCACAAATATCGCATCGTATTTAGTTTCTTGCTATTGATCATGCATAAGTTTTGAGAACTTTCATACTATGAACAAAGATCACAGTAATTGTGTGTGGTAGGATTTCAGTTGGTAAATCAGTAACCTTGGGGAATAACAAGGATGATCTAGTACCAAAAGTTAAAGATTTCAGAGGAGAAGGGAAACTAAATATAATCGGCACCAGCCCACATGAAGATGGATCCATTTTCTCATAAAAGGCTTGACGTATATTCCATTAGCATCAAGGGGAACAAAAAGATTTCAGCTAGATCCTTTGCCGGTTTCTGCAAGTGTACTCAACCTAGAGCAGCAGAGACACAAGGTCCGGCGTATACAACAACACAAACCTTTAGTAAAGTCTTGCCTGGCTCGACTCTATAGGCGTCTGTACATTAATATTGATGTGAGAGGGAAGATATGAGTACCTGTGTAGCCTTGATAACAGCGCCCCGAGCCAAGTAAAGAGTCATGTGGCTGGTGAGGTTAAACGGCTCAGTTAAATACACCCCAGAAGGAACATAAAGAACGGTGCCTCCTTCCCTATTCAAATGCTCAATCCTGTATATAGCTTCCCTGAATGCTTTTGTGTTCACTGTCTTCCCATCACCGACACCTCCAAAATCCGTTAACGAGACCTTATCCTCTCGATCCGTCACTGGTACGATTCCGGAGCAAGTTGCCCACTCAGCAATGGCAAACGTACAGGGATTCATCAACAGTATAGTAACCAACAAGCATGAGAAAACTAAAATCTCATAGCTGTGCATTTTGCACCAGTATTACGGAACCGAAAAAATGGGGAGTCCTGAAAAAGCCCTAATTTACGTGGGGAATTTGAGTGGTTTCCTGCAGGAAATGGGTGAATTATTCATCAGCAAAGGAAAAGAAGACAAAAAAAAAAAAAAAAGTCTGGTTGGAGTAGGATTCAGCTGCAAGATGACCAAAAATGCTTTGGTGATTTTCTTCTCTTCAATCAATCAGTGCGTACAAAATAAGAAATGTTCATGTGTACCAAAAAGAAAAAAATTGCACTGTGAAATCAAAAATTAGAGAAATGTAGTAATAATGATCCAAAGAGAGAGCTCCAAATGTTAAGAAGTATGAATCAATATATATTATTATCAGAAGTAAAGCAAAATTCCTAATAATTGCTTCAAGAAAGGAATACTTTACTTGCTGAATTTGAAGCTCTGAAATTCTACACAGAAGTGTACATATAGGTTTAACAATCATGTAACCTGAATAAGCAATGCAGGGGTTCGACTGTACATATTGTTAGGAATTAATGTAGATTCCCCGATTACGCCCGCAGGACCATTGATCAAGGAATTTAATTGAGACAAGAAAAATAAAAGACGAAGACGAATTTAACGGACTGTCAAAGCTTTCCACTATATGATTAAAGTCGCTACAACCATACAGAATTTTCACTCGCCAAAACCCATCTCCCAAGTACAACAAGAAAAATATACCAAGCTTTACCGCATCTACCAATTTCTACCATTTGCCTAACCCGCGAAGAATTAAAGAAATCCCAAGACGCTAAGTTACTATTTTTCTTCACAAGACTCTCTGACCCGATTCAAGTGGCGTCTCGAGTTTTACCACACCTAATTTTCTACCCTTTGAACAAACCACAAATAGTTACAAGAAAACTCTTCAAGGTGAGTTACAAGAAAACTCTTTAAGGTGCTAGACTCACTAATTTTTCTTTCAAATCACTTGTACCACTTGTGTATAAAAGAAGAAGAAAACATCTCTATTTATAGGCTTCGTTTCCTTGGAAGACAAGACAATCCTTCTATGATTTGGATTCCTTTTCCTCCTAGGATTCTTCTTCTTTTCCTTTCCTTTTCCTTTTCAACTTTG
>CAVNYN010218327.1:0-11277 GCA_963692815.1 Nyctanthes arbor-tristis
AGAGAGTCTTTGTGAAGAAAAATAGTAGCTTAGCGTCTTGGAATTTCTTTAATTCTTCGCGGGTTAGGCAAATGGTAGAAATTGGTAGATGCTGTAAAGCTTGGTATATTTTTCTTGTTGTACTTGGGGTATGAGTTTTGGCGAGTGAAAATTCTGTATGGTTGTAGCGACTTTAATCATATAGTGGAAAGCTTTGACAGTCCGTTAAATTCGTCTTCGTCTTTTATTTTTCTTATCTCAATTAAATTCCTTGAACAACGGTCCTGCGGGCGTAATCGGAGAATTTACATTAATTCCCAACAGTAACGCCCCAGGTTCTAGATACCCGAGACGTTAAAAAATTTTTCTCTCTTTTAAATAAAATAAATTAAAAGTGGATATAAAGCTAAAAATATCTTGATTCAATAGTGATAATATAAAAGATAATTTGTCAATGATAATCAAATTGTTTCACATGTCATCAAAAGTTTCCAAACACTTAGAAAAAGTTTGAGTCACTCAAAATAAAGCTAATTTAATTTATTTTAAAAGTCATCATTGCTCAAGGCGTCTCCTCCAACTCTAAATCTACAAAATATTAATTTTGAAAGGGATGAGTATTTCATAGAAATACTCAGTAGACTCAACGCAATATTAACTAATTCGTACTACAAACATACATACAAAAATGCAATTCACATCTCATAAGTCTCAGATAGTCTTTACTTTAAAACAAGCATCGTATGGTAAATGCAGGTTTCTGACTCTCGTCTCATGTCATAAGGTATATAAAATACTAGCGCGCATAGTAACATCATAGCATGCATGCAAAATCTGTGCATAGTAATAAAGCATATGCAAAGATCTCGTCTCATCTCATCTCATGCATAAAGCAATTAAGTTCAAAATATAACATATAAGAACATAAATCACAGCTCTATATGCAATTCATAGAACAACTAATTAATATTAGCGCTATTTGTGAGGAAATATCTTTAGAAAATAGTCTACCTCAAGTTTCTTTGAGTCGAGCTAATGGGCAAGGCTTACTTACTTTATTCTTCACTCTTCACTCTTCGCCTACGAAAGAATATAAAACTCAAATTAGGATTTTTGGTGAAATGAGCTATTTATAAAAGGAACTATTTTTAAAACTAAGTTATAATAAAATAATTTTATGAAATGCTTAAGGGTACAGTGCCTAATGTGATTAATATCCAAAAGTAAAGGAAAACTAGGAAATCAAGGATTAGCCAAATTTAGGTATAAAAATAAATGAATTTATTTAAACTAATTTAGAAATCCTTAAAAATTCAATAATCCTAACAAATTAGAATTTAAATAGTTAAAGTCATTAAATCTCATATTTAATGAAAAATAGGGTTTTAATTAAAAATAAGTATAAACTAATTTATGGATTTAAATGAATAAAGTCTAAATATAAACTAAAATTAAAATCTAATAAACTTTCAAGACTAATTTAGAAAAATCCCAAAATAAGAGACTAAATTAATTGAGAATAAAAGTTTATAGGCTAAAATAAACGAAACAGAAGTTTCTGGGCCTATCCGAAATGAATCAAAATTTCAAGGGCCAAGGGTAACCCAGATCGAAACTTGTATGCTTACTTAAATGAAAACATAAAATTTAGGGCTTAAATGAAATAACTTAAAACATTGGGACTGGGATTAAAATGTCAAAAATATATAAAATTGCTCCCAAGCTCCCACTGTGATTCGAAGAAGCAGAGAGCAACAGGGGAGGGGAGAGCTGCCGGATTTCGTCTCCTATGCCAGCGAAGCCCACGCCAGACATGGCGCTCAGCCCCCAGCACAACGCCTATGGCTGCAAGGGGCAATTTCGGGCGCAAGCACGGCCGAGAGGAAGTAAACCGAGATGAACTCGATCAATGATTTGCCCCAGAATCCTAAAATTTTCTGAAATAATTTGCATAAAATAAATGTAGAGGCTTGGGCTTGGTTTGTATTTGTGAAGTGGGTGGAAATAGTGGAGTTTTTGTGGTGAAAGAGTGGTGGCGTTGGCGGTAGTGGTGGCGGTGGCGCACGGTGTTGGTGTTGGTTGAGCTTCCAAGAATGTTGTTCCATTTTTCCTTTTTCTTTTACTCATTGCTTGAAGATGAAATGTATAAATGTTGAAATTTGAGGAAGATGTTCTTGTCTTGAAAGAAAAAGGCAGTGTATATGTGTTTGTTTCCTATACTGTCTTTCTAAATATGTTAAATGTTTGGCATGGATTTTGTAAGGAATGAATTCATTTTGTGTGTGTGTGTATGGTTGGGAATTGTGATTTAAGGTTGAATCTTTTCTTTGAAATTTCTAAATGAAGAATGAAATGTAAGTGTTTGTAGCAATTACTCAAGAACAGTGAGGAAGAGAAGAGGAATGTTGGAGAGGAGGGGAGACCTTGGTGATTCCTGGACCAAATTTTGAGTTGGAAGTGATGGCTAGCAAGTTTCTTATATGCTTTATTTTGGGTATAGGGTTTCACGGATAGGGAGGGTTGGAATGAGGCATAACCAAAATGGTAAAAATGAATTCTTTGATTTAAATTTTTAGCAAAAGTTGGGAGATCGACTAAAAACAATTTGTAAAATGTTAATTATGTTTAACTTATCTAAATGGCTAATTAAATGATAAATATCTAAATGAATAAATAAATTCTTATTTAAGATAAATCTTTATTATGTATAATTAAATTAAGTTAAAGAATTAAATTCGAAGAAACTGGTAGCGACGCGACTTAAGAATTTGAAATTGTAAAATTTATAGTTTTAAAATTTTTGGTTGCTATACCGGCCATAGAACTCTAAATTCAATATCTACAGATTGTAGAAGGGAGAGTGAGCACAAAGTACACAGTGAATAGCCAAATATCTTAAATTTACCTTTCATTTAAAAATGCATTTTCGAGAAAATTACAGGGTTCACAAAGCCATTAGATGCGCAAAGCCATTGAATGCACAAATGAGCCATATCACTAGTTAAACTACTATCCGTGGTATGCACATGATTGGCCAAGACCACACAGTAAGGCCACAAAGATTCAAATTGGCCAAAACTACACAGTAAGGCCATATTATCACAAAGCAATTCAAAACGGGCAGAGCATTAATTAGCTATGCAAATGCAATAAATCAATCTTTATTTCCATAACAATGCATAAAGTTCATATTCAATTTATAAAAGCTTAATGAATGATGGAAAGAGAATCAAAATACTGGTTACTCACCTTAAAAATCCCTCGAATAATCCCACGAGGAAAAGTGTCATTAAAGCGTTGATATTCCTCAATTAAAGCTAATTCTCGAGTTAGGATCTAACCATATATGGTTAGAAACCTTTTCCAAGTATTGGGGGGTGTTTTGGTGGGTTTAAGGGTAGTTTCCTACCCTACTAACTTTGGATGAATTTTTTTAGTTTGGGGGAGAGAGAGAGAGAGGATGACTTGAGGGTTTAAGAAACCTTGAGGACCCTTTAGCCTTTTTTATAATAGTTGAGATTTTGTTGTTTTTAATAAATTTTGAGTTCTGCCAATCAAATTGCTACACGTGGCGCTACGTGGCACTATACACTTGGTGACAAATTATTCGAGTAGTCCTTATACTTTATACTATCTTTCAATTAAGTTACCGTACTTTGGTTTTTTGTTAATTAGGAACCAAATTCTTTCTTTAGCATCAATTGAGTAATAATCTTTTAACTTTGAGACACAATTAAAACTATTATTCCATCATCATCAAAATAATAGCCACATAACTTAATTGAAGGTCAAATTTCGCAGGATGTTACATCAGCAAAATTCTCAATGCTTATTAGTGGTGCGCCATTTGGAACAATTATTCCGAATAAGGAATTAAGACAAGGGTACGCTCTATCGCCCTACCTTTTTCTACTCTACGTAGACAAGCTATCTCGGTTGATAACTCAAGTGGAGTAGGTTGGAAACGTCAAAGAATTCAGCTATAACAAGTGTCCTCGTATTAGTCATCTCTTCTTTGTGGATGACAGTCTTCTTTTTTGACATTCAAATATTGAAAAATGCCATGCTATTAGTCATATTTTGGATGTATATAAGAATATAGCAGAATAGAAGGTGAATATAGATAAATACCAAATAACTTTTATGTAACGACTAGCCAAAAAAATAGTACGTAACATGTCATAAATTTTGGTAAGGTTCATATACGAGTCAAAATTCAAATTATTCATTTAAGTTTTAGTGCTATAAGTAAAGCATTTGAAGGACTTAAAAAAATTTAGATTTGGTTCAATATATTTTCTTAGAAGACTACATGTAGCAACCCGCCTAAACATAACGCGGAAACAAGATCGAATAGTGATACAAACTCACTTTTGTAAATTACATACAATGATTGGTTAAACTAGCATAAAAACTTTAAAGAAGTTTTATTTGTTTGGGAATTCTTAAATATGAAGAGGAAAAGGCTCAAACTAGAATTGTTCTTTGGGAAAATACCAAACAAAATATAAGTACCATGTAAATGAAATTATGCATGAAGGAGACATGTGGGGACCATAAGAGAAAACATGGGAGGGAATATGCAAGGCTTCTATTGGGATTTGTGGCATGTAATGAGTGCTTGTCATTTGTCAAGAAATTATTGAAGGCATATATCTATAAATAGCCAAGATGTCTCCCCATTTCCTTGAACTCTCTCTCTCTCTCTCTCTATCTCTCCACTTCCATAAATTACTTCTTGCCCTTTATGTTTTAGCCTATGGCTACCTTGGCCCTTTAACTATCAAATACATTCTTTTCTTGAGAAAATTTTATACCCATGCACCAAAATAATAATAACATATATCTTCCACCAGTAAGGGAAAGAATAGCAAGGAAAACCATAGTCTAAATAAGTTTAAGAAATTCCCTTGATTGTACTCTAAAACTTGTAGTAGAGAATTTAAAGTTTGTGACAAGGATGGGCTAAACAGGGATGAATCAAAGGAAAAAGAAGACTACAATGAAGTAAAGTAATCCCAGCTACGGATTCAATATGGGTGATCTTTCTAACCTTTATCATGTGTACTATGAAATATTTAAGAAATATACATGTGCTACATGTTCTTGATTTATGATGATGATGGTGCTATTATGTGAGAAAATTCCCATGTTTGTAATCTACGATGATGATGTTCTCTAATGTCAAGTATTGTCCATAATGTCAAGTATTGTCCATAATCAAACCTATGATTAGATAAGTTATGCTATGTGAAATAAGCTATCTGATTTTGTTCATGTTATGCATAGCAATTAAAACACAAGTGCTTTTTTAGAAAATGAATTATATTTAGATCTTCCCCATCAATTTCAGAACAGAATTATGATCGGTACATAAAACGTTTGGTGCCAATTGGGAGACTACTAAGGTAGTCTATGATCAAACCTTCAAAATCAGTTATAGTTTTGTGAGGCACCTAGGCGACATATGATCAAACCTCATGTTATGTTATAACCGAACCAGTTATATTAAGCGCTCTGGGTAAGATAGGTCTATGATGTAATTCGGGTCGGAAGAGCTTCATCTATTTTTAAAAGAAAAACTTGCACATGTAAAGATTTTTCACTGAATATTATATATTCATATTTTCCATGTTTTTCAAATTTTAGGTGCTTGAAACTATATGAATCGAGCTCTCAGGAAGCATTGGCACAGTTGTCTATATGCCAATGTTATCGAGTCAAAACCTATGGGAATCACCGGCCTCATCACTACTAACCGTTGACATTGGAATGATGGACATAATAGACATCAAAATATAACCTATGCAGGACCTTAGCTAAATCTTGGATGGAGACACAAACTTTGGACTTGTTACAGACTTCAAAATGAGAAATAATGAACATTTAAAATAATAATAACAACTACACCTAAACCCTTAACGAAGAGAAGCAAAAAAGTATTATCTCATGACTAGGGTGTACATTTTAGCCCTAATACCAATAGTGAGGTGAGGATGAAGGTGAAAGACTATTTTGGGTGGGTTCGTAATGAAGCTTACGATACGTGTTTAGGGGTTAAAAGATAGGGTGTGGAAGAAATTACAGTTGTGGATGAAGAAGTTCCAGTTGGCGGGAGTAGAGAAATATTAATAAATGCGGTGATACAGGCAATTTCGAATTATACTATGAGAATGTTTAGACTTCCACATGAGATTCATAGTGAACTGACTAGTCTTGAAAGGTCCTTTTGGTAGAGTGACACAGCTGAGAATAGGAAGGCGAGATGGTTATCATGGGGTAAGATGTGCAAGTCTAAGTTTAAAGTGGTATGGGTTTTAGAGACGTTAAGGTTTTTAATAAGGCTCTGCTTGCAAAACAAAGTTGGAGAAATATTACTAATCCTAATTCTTTAGTGGTGGAATTTTTGAGAACAAAATATCACTGGTTTAATACATTTTGGGATGTAGAAATCAAGCAGGGATGCTCTTTCGTCTGGAGAAGCATTATGTGGGGAAGAGAATTATATCAAAAAGGAATTAGATAGCGAGTAGGGAACGGAAAGAAGGCTCTTTTTTTTTTTACTAGTCCTTGGATGCCGAGGCCGTTCTCCTAGCGCCCCTTTTTTTTCACAGTGGGAAGATCATCTTATAAGAGTGGAAGAGCTTTTAAATGAAGAGGGTGAAATTTATTAAACAATGGTTTCATCCATTTGATGCTGAGATTATTTTGACTATGTCGCGAGGGCATCTGGATATAGATGATATGGTTATGTGGCATTATGAGTCCCGAGTAAAGTTAAGTTTTTTGTTTGGAAAATTTTCTTGAATATCTTACCAACTAAGAGCTTTCTTTGGCAGTGCCATATTATCTGAGATCCAATATGCCCAAGATGTAACGAGGTGGAGAATGACTCTTTCCATGCATTGGTGTGCTCCTTGAAGGTAACCATGTATAGAAGATCAGAGGGTTTGGCGAGTTGTTAGAGGGTATTCAAGGAGGTAATCTGGCGGACCTTATTCTAAGGGCTAGGAGACTGTTTGATGAAGAGCGGTTTACATTGTTAATTATTGTTTTGTGGAAACTTTGGGGATGGAGGAATGAATTGGTGTTTTGAGGTGGGGAGAGGAGCACAACTGAGGTAATGTATCTCGCCCAAAACTATATGCATGAATTTTCAAGGCTGCGTAAGAATATGAGAGGAATAGATGGTGTAACCATAGGGAGAGGAAGGAGAAATGATGGCAAAAACCGGAGGTGGGTTGGGTGAAGATAAATGTGGATGCTTTAGTTGGGGAGAATCAAGTTGGGCTTGACATTGTGTGTTGTGATGATGAAGGATGGATGTTGAAGGCGAGTGCTAACGTGGTGATAGGACGGTCCACACCCTATACGGGGGAATGTTGGGCTTTGTTACGAAGAGTTCAATTAGCCTTTGAATGGGAGTGTAAAAAGGTGATATTTGAGTAAGACGCGAGCACTGTCATACGCCTTCTTTTAGAGCCTCAGCCACGAGTACCCGAAGGTCCTCTATTGGGGTGAATCTTTTCTCTTACACGACGGTTAAAGGCATGTCGGTTTCAAGCCATTGGTAGAAAAGCCAACGAGGTAGCACATATATTAGCTAGTAGAGCTATTGATAGTAGTCTTAATATTTTTTGGAAAGGTATCCCCCGATTTCTTTGTATACACTCTTAATTTGGACATTTTGGAATGAATGAATCTCCTAGTTTGATTGCAAAAAGAAATTGTCAATACAAGGTACTTAACGGCAACCTCGTAGTCGTGGCACACGAATTCCATGCTGAAATCTTCCGTCGATAATAAACTCACATAGCACTCACTCTAACATCCAACAATAAAGTCGAGGAGCGTAACTTGTCGACAGGGCCAGACATGTGCTCAATACAACCCAAGCAAAGTTTCAAAAATGAGCCTTCCTACAATGTGTCTTTTTTATTTAAATATTTAGCTAAAATAGAGCAGAAAACCAATGATACTAACTATTATTTCAATAATAAAAACAAAAAAACTAGTATGATGTACCAAAAAAAAAAAAAAACAATTCACCGACAGCAAGTGTCAGCTTTAATTGGGATGAGTAAACGAATATAATCGACGCCAGAACTTGAAAAGCTAACGGAACAAATTCAAGAAGACAAAGAACTATAGTAGAACTTCAAATTTCAAAATTTTTGCACTGGGTTTTTGTGTTTCACTGTTTTGGGTGGCAAGAATATTAAAAAAGAAATGAATTCCATGAAATTGGGCCCCCGAAATGTTTGGGCCCTAAGCAAAGGCATGCTTAGCCTATAGCTAAGTCTGGCCTTGCTCATCGATTGGGGCAAAAATAGATGCCATCTCAGTCAAGTCAAGTACAGCTTCTAATCCGTATTTAATTTGGTTCCTACATCTTAATTAACGTGTGGAATGGAAATGTAAAGAGAAATTGGGATTCACATTACTCAACTTCTTCAAAAGAATTTTCTCCTCAAAATTTAGTTAACTAAGATCTAAATAGATAAGGATATTGCAATATCATCTCCTCACCTTCTTCAAAAGAATTTTGCCCTTAAAATTAAGTTAACTAATATCTAAATAGATGAGGATATTGCAATATCATCTCCTCCTCACTTTCTCTAGTGGGTTTTCCAAAACGACCCGTGCAATTATTTTATTGCGCAACACTTAGTGCATGTTTAATTCAATTTATGGCAATTGATGTATAAAGAGAAAATATAAAGAAGTGAAATAAGTGGTGTACATTTAATATAAGTTTGAAATTGTAGTTATAAATGAGTCGTTGTCAAATTAGTAGTCAAATCAGTGATATGTGAGATTATAATGTATTTTGATAAAGAAGATCTAACAGGGGCTTAGTGTGTGTGTGATTTTTAAAGATTTTTTTATGTGGTCTGATTTTTAAAGATTTTTTATGTGATCTTTTCTACTTAAATTCCTAATTTTGTGGTATTTGATTGATATTTTTCCTATAAAAAAACTTTTTCTATCTTTTAATCACTTGACCACATTTTCCCTAAAAACAAGGAAAACATTTTCTTACGGGGTGTATGTTTTTTATTTTCTTGGTAATTCATATTTTTTCTCATGAATTCCAGTTTCAGTCAAGCACGTTGTAACTTATTTTCTATGAAATTTAGTAACAAATAATTCAATTGATAGGTAGGGACACCAACGCTGGCTCGGCTCGCCAACATTTGGGCTCGGCTCGGGCTTTTTTGGTTCGAAGCCAAAAAAGCCCGAGCCAAAGCCCAGCTCAGCTCGGCTGTAAAAATTAGGCTCGACCCGAGCTTTGGCTCGGGCCTTTTCCAAGCCAGGTGCCAGCTCGACTTTTTTAAATTTTTTTTCCTAATTTAATTTAATTTTTTTCTTTCCTATCTGAGTTTGAAACGGGTCGGTTCTGCTCGCCCATTAGGCCGATAATTACAGGCCGGCCTATTTGGCCTGTCAAGCCACACGGGCCGGCCTGGCTCGTGCTTGCCCCAGAATTTGGGGCTCAGCTCGACTCGGGCTCAGGCCCGTCTTAAACCCGCCACAAACTGGCTCGGCTCTGGCTTTTTACGGGCCAGGCCACGAGCCGTCCGAGCCTGTTGGCTCATTATGCATCCCTATTGATAGCCAAATAATTTATTTCCAAGTAAATTCTATACTTATAATCAAAAACATTGTTACTCTTTTTTGTCAAATACACATGTACTAGTTTTTGTTTGAGTATTTTATTTATAATTTTAAAGTACTAATTTTTATTTAATTTTGCTTTTTGTTTAATTATTACAACGTAAGGGCAAAAATATATCTATTTTATAAAGATTTAACAAAATAGTAGAAACCGTCAGTGGAGACTTGTGGAGAGGTTTTCCTAAAGACTGAGGACCCATGAAACCAAAAATAAAGGTTGGGATGAGATTAGCTAAAAGTTAAAAAGTTAGGGACGTCATGTGCAAAGAGTTAAATACACATTTGGTCAACTTAGCATTTTGTTTCTAAATCATCGCTGAACCTCGACTTGTTATGAAATTGATCTAGCACATATGGCACACTAAGTTGCCATGGCCACACCACATGACTATGTGGTATTATAGTGTGCCATATATATGGTGTCAGAACAGGGCTATGACTTGTTATTCATTACTCTCTGAATTTATAAACATGTTACGCATCAATCACTAAACTTTAAAAGTGTTTCTCATTCATCACTAAGACATATTATGTTAGTCACATTTAACGAAAGAGATGTCGTGATTTAACAGCAAAGTTACATGGCTTAACAGCTCCGCCACGTGATAGTGAAATACTTTTATGGTCATTGAATTATTTAGTGTATTACCGGTTGGTCACTAAACTTAAAATTTAACGTGTTACTGGCTAATTATTAAATTTGCCTTTAAATTACTAAACCATCACTAAACTTTAACGTGTTACCTGTTAGTAACTAGATTTACAAAATGATATTAATGTATAATGTGATGTTGATTTCCCAAGCTGGTAGTAATATTTCTTTTTCTTTTTTAGAATAGTAGTGTTTATTTTGCATATTAACCACATATCACTACGCCTCAAGTACTATTTTTAGATTGTAATTTTCTATGATGGGTTATGTTAGAGTAAATAATAAATTCCGATTACCGCTTATACGACAATGCACGAAAAATTGTGGAAAGAGAGTACGCAAAATCCAGCATTAGTACGTATTTTGGTAAAGCTAGGATATGTTGGGGTACTCGGGGCGTTGTGACATGTGGTTAATATAAAAAATAAACAGTAATATTGTAAAAATGAAAAAAAAAAATATTAATATCAGTTTGCAAAATGAACGGCACGTTATACATTGATATCATTTTATAAATCCAGTTAGTAACATGTAATACGTTAAAATTCAGTTATGGCTTAGTAACTTTAAGGCTAGCGACTAATTAGTAATACGTTAAAGTTGAATGACCAACTAATAACATCTTAAATAGTTTAATGACCATAAAAGTATTTTATTTGCCACGTGGCAAATAAAATACTTTTATGGTCATTAAACTATTTAAGATGTTATTAGTTGGTCATTCAACTTTAACGTATTACTAATTAGTCGCTAGCCTTAAAGTTACTAAGCCATAACTGAATTTTAACGTATTACATGTTACTAACTGGATTTATAAAATGATATCAATGTATAACGTGCCGTTCATTTTGCAAACTGATATTAATATATTTTTTTTTCATTTTTACAATATTACTGTTTATTTTTTATATTAACCACATGTCACAACGCCCCGAGTACCCCAACATATCCTAGCTTTACCAAAATAC
>CAVNYN010218328.1:5611-29691 GCA_963692815.1 Nyctanthes arbor-tristis
CCCCCCCCCCCCCTTTAATATCCTACTTAAAAGGTTTGGACTTTCCCTCTTCATGGCCAAATTCTACTTTATAGCATGGTGGTTGTTTCCCTACTTCCTTGCGCTGTGACCTCATGGTCATTGTTTCTCAACCTCTAGTTTTATAGCTTTGCTTATTCAGGGGCTCCTGTTCTTAATCCAACTAGGCTAGAATGTTTTCAGATTCAAACAAGTTCCTCTTCTCTTATTCACAGGGAAGATCAAGATGTAGGTAATTATGACCTTCCTACGTTGACTTCTTTGAATTTCTCTTTTATTAGGATCCTTGATCCTTCTCCTTGTAACTCATGAAAATGGAGCTTTACAGACTATCTACTCCTCTTTGTATTTGTCTCAGTTACCTAAACTCTGTAATTTCCAACATAAAATAAAAATCTCAATTGATCTAAAATATGTTGTACAGGCGCAACTTTACCGATTTACAGAACACTTCTTGACGAAGGCTAATATATCGGTCATTCACAGAACTGCTGAAACAGAGCTAGCTGTTGCCGATGCAGTGAATATTGAAAATGGGATTGCCGATAAGTCAAATAGCAAACTAGTATATATGAATCTGTGCTCGCAGGAGTTATTACGTAGATCAGACAATGCTAGCTCCAGTAGAATTACAGAATCTAATCCTTCTGAGACTCCAGAATTGTCTTCTGATGGACCAGCAGAAGAAAATGTTAATTGCTCCATGGATTTGGAGGTGAATGTAGCACTGAAAACTGCAGGGCTTATGTCTGACTCCCCTCCAAATAGTCCCCGTCACCCAACTTTTTTAGAAGAGGGACCGGATAATGTATTGGAAATTGATTCTCATCTGGAACTTGATATTTATGGTGATTTCGAGTATAACTTGGAAGATAATGACTTCATTGGTGCTGATGTGTTGAAGATCTCTGAGCCACAAATAGAAGAGTCGAAAATCAAGGTTGTTTTCTCAACCCTTAATCATGAAAAATCAATTGGCACTGTAGGCCACCTAAATGATGAGGGGTCCACAGATCATGGAACCTCGAGCAGTTCATCTTGCTTGCCCTCGTCTCAGATCAGTCTAGGTGACTCAACTGCAGACGGAGGAACTGTAAGCTGCCTTGAGAAAAATATTTTGGTTGATGGGGAAGAACCTTCTCCTGCTGAATGTGAAGAACTATATGGACCTGATAAAGAACCACTTATTCAGAAGTATCCCGAGACAGTACCAGTAAAACCATATAAGCTTATGATGAATTATGTATTTCATCGAGAAAATGTAGATCATGAGGACAATCAAATGGACAAGGGATCCAAACAAGTTAGTGCAAGTTCTGAGGATAATGTGGTGGAAGTTTCCAACGCTTCCCGTGGAAATTCTGTATTCAAAGAATCACCTCACCAGTTACAAGCAATAGAAACTGCTGAAAAGAAGGAGAAGATGGCTAAAACCGATGTGGAAAAGCAGCCGGAAATCAGTTTTAATGTGTCAAAGAAGGTGAGAGATTATGCAATCATCATCCAAATTGCTTCTTGAAGAAAAACGAAAAAAGAAAAGAAAAGAAGGAGATACTTTTATGTAACTTTTTGTTTATGAACATGTTTGACCCTAAGTTCAGTTCAGCTTTGACCAATTAAAAGAATTATTCATTTTGGAAACTTATTAACACACATTTTGATCTTGGCCAACTTTACTTGTAGTCCACAAGATACTATTTTCTTACTTTTTAAGTGAAGGGAGTTACTGACTCTTACCTTTAGTGTCGTAATCATAAACGTGTTCACTTCCAAATTTGACCAGTAGAAACATTTTTTATCTTTAAAATTTTATTTACTTGCTTAAAATAAGCTTTTCAAGCTTACTCAAAAGTGTATATCCAAAAAAATATATGAGTTTCTTTATTGATGTCATACCTTCTAGATTTACTCATTTACTATACAAAATGTTCAAATTCTTGGTTCTTGAAAAGTTGATTTTATTCTTCCATGTAGGTTGAATCTTATATAAAAGAACACATCAGACCATTGTGCAAGAGTGGTGTTATTACGGTCGAAGAATACAGGTGGGCTGTTGGAAAAACAACTGAGAAAGTTATGAAGTACCACTCAAAAGATAAGAATGCAAATTTCCTAGTCAGGGAAGGGGAGAAAGTGAAGAAACTTGCTGAACAATATGTTGAAGCAGCCCAGCAGAAGGCTAAGAGTTAGTCAGCAGACAAATCTCTGAGTATCATCTTTTGTCTCTCCTAATATCAGGTTTTTTTTTTTTTTTTGCCATTTATGCAAGTTTCTTCACTTGAAAGCAATTGTAGATCAAATTGTTAAGGTTACATCAAAGAGAGTTCTGGTTGCATGGATGATTGATCATGTAGAACATTCTTCAGATGTGAATGAATATTGCTTAATGAAATGCCACTTTAAAGTTCTCTAGTGTGGTACCTTCTTAGACACACATTCCGTCTGTGTGTGGGGGGGGGGGGTGGAGTTTGGTAAGCAATGATGGAGAGGAATGGACTACCTGAAGTGATTTTTTACCTTCTTTTGCTTTTGGAAATTTTGCAGCTACCATTCCCAAATACTGCAGCCTGGAGCTCTTGGGTCTCATTATAATTTCAATTTTTCAATGTCAGTGCAAGTCATGCCTACTGACTGATCCAAAGGCATAACTTAAAGGAGAATATGTTATTTCTGCCTAATCTGTGTGCGAAAAAGAATATCCTCTTTTTTCCAACTTGGCAGTCCAGTTTCTCCCATTCTTCAGCTTTCAGTTTGATTTCTTCTCCTGCAAGCCTTCTGTCTATGATACATTAATGGGAGGAAATCTGGTTTTCGGAGATTATTTTGATCTTCCATTATAGTTCAAATGGACTGCCTGTATCTGGTTTGCTTTTTGTTTCAACAAATATTAATTTATTGGTTAAGTTTCTCTGCCTCCACGCCAGTCCCCGCATGGTCAAATTGGTTGGACGTTTTGTGGAGGAGCTGAAGAGCATTGTGCATCGCTGTTCCTTGAAGGAGTCTGGTTGTCTGCATTCAAAATTTGGTCAGACTATTTTATGGAAGGCTGAGAGTAACCGTCACCAAAATTTTTTATCATCTATTATGCAATATACAGCAAGATTTTATTAGCTTGATTATTTGACTTGCTGTTGTAGTCAGCTGGCAATTATTTGGATTCTAGTTGGATCTCTAGTTATTAGATGCAATCATCCTAAAAGTGCATATTTTCTTTCTATTATTCTGAAGAAGAGAATATGCATTCCTACACCCATAGTAAAGGCTGCAAGAGAGGCACTGAAGAATAGCAACGGAACATCCAACAGAAAAGACCTGTACCTCCAGAAAGATGGTTGGTGGTTCAAAGACTAATATTGGCAGTGATCTGCTTCATGCTTGCAAGTGGTGTAATCAAATTCGTGTTTAAGCTGCAGGCGTACTTTCATGTCTTTGTAGACGATCACCACTTTAGGTCATAAAGGGCTTCATGTGTAGGAAGACATTACTGGAGACTTATAGGTACTAGTTGAGGCCTAGTCTGGATAAACATATTCCTCAAGTAGAAATTTTGTATCCCCAGAATCCAGCAGCAGTGGAGTTTCTACATTCGGGCAGGGTTGACTTGGCAGAATATCCTACAGAAGGAAGGCTCAAACCGATGCTGCATATTTTAGAAACTGAACTCATTGGTGCAGGGGAAAGTGAATAACGAGATCGTGATCCAGATGCTCCAAATATTAGCTGAAAATACCCTGGCACTGTTGTTTTAACCCCGTGCAGCAAGAGGAAGAGGCATTGCTTCCAAACCATGTGAAGAAATGAAGTGAGGAACCAAGAAACTTTTGAATTTTGATGTATTACATTAGGCCTTGCTGTACAAATGTTAGAGAAGCTGGAATGGTTGTTTTAAGTCTCCTATTTTTCTTGTTTCCCTCACAAAACTTATGAAAGTTAATTGAAGAAACGATACTCGATCTTACCGTCAAGGAAGGAAGAAGGGTCTCATATGTTCACTTACACTTTGATTAATTGGTTAGCAGGACTCATATTATTCATTGGTATTTTGTATTGCAGGAAGAGATTTTCGATGTACTACAATGGATGATCAGGATCATTTTCAAATTTGCCAGGAGGAGAAAGCAAAAGTAAACATGAAAGTACAGAAGAAAGTGGAGTGCCATATGAGCTGCGAGAGGAGATTGAATTTGGGACAAAGATGAGCAAGCACAACATATTGTGCTGTTGTGCTCCTTCACAGTTGTGCTTACACACAAAAATGCAGATGAAAATATGGAAATGGTGTCTGCAGGTGAGTGTGATGAAAATTTTTGCAGTTCCAGCCGAGTTAGAATTGACTAGCAACCAAAGGCAATTTGTGTTGGGATGGAAAGTAAATGATACCAAGTGAAGTGGGTCATAATCTTTGAGGACTGCTATTGCAAATTTTCCTTTTCTTTCTTTTTTCGTTAATATATATATATATATTGAAAGGACACACACACACACACACACACATATATATTATATAATAATAATAATGTAATTCGTTCATCTTATGAAGATAGAGGGTAGAGAGATGGACACTTGGACAGAATAATCAATGATTTTTTTTTTTTTGGCCTTTTCTTTTTTGCAGTTTAATACTCTCTTATTCTCATTAGCGAATTTTCCCGGTGTTACTGTAACCAAGGATTAATTATGAAGTGAAACTAAGTGAAGCAATTCTTGATCGGGTTCATAATTCATAAATACAAGATATTGTCTCTAATTTATATTAAAATAGATCAACTCTCGTACATCTAGTCTTTTAGCAAAGTTTGATTATCAGCTTTATTGATATGCATTATGTTTGAATGAAATCTCATTGACACTTGCATCAACATTTGAAATCTTTACATGTATATGAAAATTTTTAGAACTAACTTGAAGTTCTACTAAAAGAAATCAAAATACAAGTAGGGACGTTGTAGGGGGGACTATATTTGTTTTTTTCCGTCCTTTTTTCAGTGTGGTGGATTTCAATATTTCAAGATACTTGTTACGTAATCTTTGTTATCAATTTTCAAACAAAAAAGTGAAATAAAATTACTTCAAGTTTGCATAGTTGGCTTATTTTGGATGATAGAAATTGTTGGGAAAAATATGCGTATGAATCTCACAACAGTTAAACATGGGATAAAAGATCAGTTTATAAAAAATTTTATTCCGCTTGATGTGTTGACCTTTTGTGGCTAAACCCCAATTCCTTATAAAAATTAGAAAAGAAAAGTTACTAAAATCTTTCGTTAAAAACTATGAATTTTTCACTGGGGAGGACGTACAATACGTTGAGCTATGAATTTGAAATCAAACTAAAACAAAAGTGTAAATTAATTTATTTAACTTAAAAAAATGAAGTTCAGAGACTAATTTTAAACAAACGTGTAATATGAGGGACGTTTACCGCAATTATGCTTTCCCTCCAAATGCAGCTATGAACGGTTAAACGCAGTCAGAGAAAGTTGAAAAGAAATTCGAGTTTACAAGATCTGAAAACTGATCGAGTGTGGTAATTAACCTTTGGAAAACAGAATCATGTATTCCCCTCCAGTAGGCACTGTCAATAACCCAATTTTACCCATGTTTCTCTCTATTCTAAACCGTCAAACAGCTTCTCCACAAAATTTCCACTTCATCAGTGTCGCAGGAATCTGCAATTTTCCATAAGAGACCCCAAAAGACTGCATTTTTCCGATGCCTGCGTCCATTGTTACGTAAACCCAGTTCAAATTCAACGGATTCACTACATTCTTCTGTGGATGACGAGGATTTTGTTACTACGGATTTGAGGGTGAATCCCAGTCCGGTAGAAAGCAAGTATCTGATTGGGAATAGATTATTATTATACACAGAAAGAAAGAGATGATTTGAAGGGAAAAGGCTTTGGTCTTCAGGTTTTGTAAATATTGAGGTGGTTAAATTCAAAATTCTTGGTGAGCAAAAACGATAAATAGATCTGGCATGCTGTGAAGTCTGAAGGAGCTGAAGCACAGATATTTTGCGGGATTATAAAGGTAAACTATATATGTTCCGGAACAAGTTTTTGATGCTTGTTTATCAGAGGAAGAGGAGTTTGATAAAAAATGTGGAGGATTTGCCAAAATTGAGCTACGATGCTTTCAAGAAACACTTGAAGTGTGTGTGATCAGGTGAAGCAGTTGAGGTTTAAGGGGAATAGGGGGATTTTAACTGGTTATGGGGATTTCGTTGTGGATGTGAAAGAAACACCAGGAATAAAGTGCTTTCAAAAAGCAAAATGGTTTGTAGTAATAAACTCGTGGAATTTCTTTTCACTGGATTCTTGTTGCATTGTTTTAGAGATTCATTCTTGATTTAGGGTGATGAAGCTGGACCAAGACCAGGTTCAAGCAGTTCTGAAGGAGTACAAGGAGCCACGGTATGAAATTGAGAATTATAGGGCTACCACATCGTCTTTGTACTGGGTTCTGTATGGATTGGCAATTGCCTTGGTCAGGAGAAAAATAAGGAGAGCGGTAATATAATACAATTAAAACCTTGGTCAATAATAATCAGCTTCAACTTGATTTACTGTCCCAATGTCTTAATCACATGGAAAATCTTGGTCAATAAGGTTTACCGCCTCAATGTCTTAATCACATGGCAATCTGTGCTCTGTACTTGTGATGTTGGTAAATTCATTCATTTGGTTGGAAATTGGAATTGACATATAATATAAGGAGCGCTAACCAACAGTTCACCCGCCGTACTTGCTTTACTTTTTGTGTGTGTGGTTGCATTGAAGAGTGGATTCTAGTACAGTAGATTTGTGTCTTTGGGTAAGACCTGAAGTAGCAGATCTTTGAAAATTATTATGTTCAAAGGATTTTATTTTTATGTGAAATTATACAAAAATATGTGAGTGAGAAAATCCATGTGTCCATGTGATGAAAATCCACCAGATTTCACCTGGATATTTATTCAGGATATAATTACATCTTTTAATAGTAAATTAAATGTAGTTTTAGATTTATCCAATTGGTTGACTAAAAGCTATATATGGGTTACTGTGTAAACTTGCTGTACAAGTGCTTGTCTGCATCAAATTGAGTTTGTCACCTAGATTAGAAGTCCTGAATTGAGTACTAAATGGTACCAGTGAGCACAATGAAAATCTCATATCAACTAGAAGTTGTTATTGTTTGATTTTTCAAAAATCATGAATGCATTATTAAAACTATGGGGACCTAATTTTCTCTATGAAGAGCTGTCATACACCTTGGGAACTTTCTTTTGAGTAGGAAATTTCTTTCTCCGCCCGTGTGCTTTTTCCTCTTCTCTTAAGTTACATCCTCCTTATTTATTTACTTCTTTTTCCATGTATCAAAGGTATCAGTTGGCAAAGTATCAAATAGATTCATGGTTGAGCTTGGAGTGTTGACTGCCATGATGGCTGCAGTAGCATCCATTGTTGGAGGGTTTCTGGAGTCACCAGTATCTACAGTTATAGGCTGTGTCTTTGCAGTTGCTTTTTATGTCATATGGCCCAAACCAATTGTAAACTTAATTTTTGAAGTTTTTAAAATGGTCTATCACAGTCTTGATGTATTAACTGAAAGGATTTCTTCCGAGTTGCATGTACTTTGCACTTCTGCTGGTGCGTCTGCCAATATCAAAATGCTGAAGCCAATCACGTTGGTACTGTTGATTGTGGATCTTCTAACTTGGTTACTCTTTCTAGAAGGCTTAAGAATTGCAGCAAGTGAGTAAGAACTGCTTCTTGGAAGTTTTTATCATATGTTACTGGCGATTGTTTATGTGCAATTTTCGTAGTTCCTAGACACTTTCTACCTTTTTCAGGATTTATGGCAAGTCGTTGCATTTTCCCAATCTAAGCCGGAAGCTCATGTGGATGTTAGCACTTCACAGTTCCGACGACTATGTAACCCCTTCAGTAAGTTTTTGCTTTTTCCTTGTCTTTTTCTATAAAATTTCTATAAATTTTTTTTTTTTTTTTTTGGGTGGTTGTGGGTGGGGTGGGGGTTATGTGATTCAAAGGTTGCGAGAAACCATTTTGATTTAATACTTGAGAGAGCTGCTACAACGACCATTTACCTAGTTTAGAGACTGATAGCCATGTATGATACAAATATCAGGTTCACTAGAAAAGTATAGTGACTAGTCTTAGAGAAAATTAAAATCTTTATTAGATGTATGAACAATATTTAGGAGTACACAAATGATAGAGTAGCAATGAGTGTGAGTATAGTACAGATATTTCCTGCCAATTTAGCTTGCATAAGGTACTACCGTGCATCATTATGGTCTAGTCAAGAATGAGCTTACAGGACATTTTCAAGACATTCTGTTAGTTGCAGGATACATGATTTCCGTTGATGAGATGTGAAAGAAGATGATATATTGTTAGTAATTAGCATCAGGTCTTTGTAATATGAAGTTTTAGGCTAAATATTATAGAATCAAGACAGACTGGACTATCTTTTAAGTGTGATAGAATGAGAACTTCAAGATGGACTTTTAGACACTAGATTAAATAGAAGAGGAATGAGTGAGCTCGCACGCATGTGTGAAGAAGTGGATATGGTCAATTGAGGAGAGATTAAGGTAATGACAATTTATTTAGTTGGGGTGGGTCTTTTCCACACCTAGAGAAGCTCCAATTCCCAAGAGTAATGTGCTGTCACTGGGACTAATTACAAGAAGGAAGAACTAATTAACATTGTATGAATTGTTTCCTAAAATATTATGTCCGATTAGACTTCTTGTAGACGTGGCACTCTAGATTGAATAGAGTAGTGAAAGGATTTTTCCTATACTCAACCTGGAAACTTGTTGTACTAAAGATCTTGCTGCTATTTCTATTGTTCTTGTACAATCGGCTTCTTTTGGCCATCTTATTCTCTAAATTAATTACCTGCCTTCGGGGATTCTCTTCAGATGTCAAATGGGTTGATGCAAGGCACACTTAATCTCATTAGCATTCTATCTCTATTTCACAATAAGAGTAGAAAGAGTGGTGGATGTTTGAATACTACACGCGAATCCTAGGAAATGTGGATCAGTGGAAGTGATTGCCCGATAAGGTGGAAAATGAGAAACATGCGCAGATTTGCCGGCTGTCAAGTCCAAAGTAGAATTTTATTTTACCAAATTTAAATTTGTTCATAAATCTGTTGCTGAGGAGAACGCAACAAAATGTTATTCGGTTATAACAAAATGTTGAGGACCAACTAGTTATTCGGTTAATGGTTAATAAGGTCAATTTAAGGATGAATGCTGCTATTTCTCCCCAGTTAATATCACTCTCCCCCATCAGTTAGTGGAGAATTTTACATGCAGACCGTCTCTTAGAGTTTTATTTCATCATCTTCAAGATGACAATTTGTACTCCTAGAGCGCCAGTCTCATATGTTACACCGTCTTCAGCTGTTAACTCTGTTTTCATCTCTCTCTCTCTCTCTCTCTCTCTCCCCTCCAATATTTAGTTTAAAGTTGTGTAATCTCTAAAACTTGGAGGCAGAGCTGCTGAGGAGAGAATTTTTGTTTGGAATACTTCAAGAGTCAGCAAAGTACCTTATGGATGCAAGAAAGCTTGCTCATAACTATAAGATTGATACTGTGTTCAACTTTAGAGGATCACTGTACGATGTCAGTGATTTGAGCAAGCCTCCATTTTGTAGATAAGACGGGACTGTTGATGCGCCGTGACCAGCATGCAAAAACACTTGCTATGCTAAGAAGGCACGGAGCTGGTTTATCTAAAACTATTCAGATTTCAGGTACGCTTTCTTTTAAACCATCAAGTAAACTAAGTTGTTAACTTGTTATAGAGGTATTACATTACATGTCATTACATAATTTTTTTCCTTCAACATAGATGTATTTGGATCCCAAATAGATAGTTAAACAGTCGCGTGAACAGAAATGCACTACAGGGCCTGTTATCCATGAGTGCCAAGGTGCTAGCGGAGTGCATGTTCTTCTTAACTGGGAAGAGAGATATATCCTTGACAGTTATCCATCCACCTGAAACTCCCACGAGTAGCGTGGGTAATTATGGAAGAAAACGACCTGAGGAGGCCTCCTGCAGTGGAGCTAATGCTAGCACAGCTCGGAGTAATTATTGGTTGTGGTACTTTCATTTGGCATGACAAAGAAGAATCAAAATTTTTGCATATAAAGCTTGCTGTAGCAATTGGTGTAGATTCTTGGATGCGTTAGTTATAGATTTGAGTAATTTTGTCGTGCATGTGCACATATGTAGATAGACAACAAAATACGTGGTATTTATAATGATATATATATATATATATATATATATATGTATGTACCTAATGTTCCTTGATATGAATTATGAAAGCTGAAAAGCAAGATTCTTTTTCATAAACCGCTCATTTGTGTTTCGACTATACAGATCCAAATGGTTCTCAACCGATTGAATTGAGGTTTATCTACAGAAATTTACGCGTTGCTTATGGGGACTTATCCACTCAAGGGCCAAGCCCAAAGAGGAAACTCCACCATGCATGAAAAAGAACTCGTTTACAGAAGTTAAGGGGAAAAAAGAAAGAGGGGAAAAACTTGAATTGAACTTAACTATGCATGGAAAGAAGAAAGAGGAAATGCATTCGATTAGTGAAGTCATTTACAGAAGCAGCTGGCAACTTGAACTAAGACAAGATGTCAAGACATTTCATATTTACATGTACAAAAAACGCACCAGAAGCACCTCTGATATACAGGTCCTAATCCTAATCCCACTCAGATTAGTTTAATCATTGTGTGAAGTCCAGTCTTCCACATAAAATTTCTAGTAGCAAACTTCATTTTTAACAAACAAACAAGATAATTACTCTGGATCCCTAGACGGCATAAAACTGTAATCTTTTCCCCCATTAAGAAAACGAATTAAAAGGAGATAATGAACAACAAAATGTGTGGTCAAGTTTAGTCTCTGCCAGTTTCAGAGTTAGCCTGCTCTTTCAACATCTGTCGAGGATAAATGAAGCTTGCTTCCTGCACTCATTTTCTTCACATCTTGGCTAGAAAGGATGAAAAGCCTCTGCACCTTGTCACAGAATTCTCTGCAATCAAATAATAATTTATCTAACATGTGCTCATTTACAGAAGTTTATTAACACTTATTTCCAGATGAGAGAGATGAATTTTACTTACAGCCATGGATAGTCACGCATGAGCATCATATCTCCTTCCTCATCAGTAAAAACAATCTCCCATTTCTGTTGGTGCCGGAGCTCTCCCTTTATTTCAAACATCTCTTCAAGTTCACTCATAAGATCATCATACGCCTTTAACGAAAGAAGTCCACTGCACGACCCACTGCAACCCCTTGCATTTGAACCTTCTCAAAGGATTTTCACAACAGGAAAAAAAAAATGAAAGAAAGAAAGTTATTATTCAATTTCCCTTCCAAAGCAGTAACTGTCGAAAGTAGAAAGTGAACTTATACCTTGGTGCGACTTCTACTAGTGTGATTTTGTCTATCCTGAACCTCTTTTATTGGTACTTGTAACTGCTGCTGATTTGGGATGCATCCTTCAGAAGCTTCATTTGGTATATCAGCTGACTTTAGAGAAGATTTCTTGAGAAAGGCGGCACCCATCGAAGGATTTTTCAAATCAGTACCAAATAATCGGAAAGTTGAAGAAGAATCTAAGTTCCTTCCATCGTTTAGGCAAGACACGGGGCTATTACTCTGTTTTCCAGAATTTGGGATTGAATGATTTGAGAAGATAGACCAAGCCGAGGCACTTTTGCTTTCTTCTGTTTCTTCAGAAGACACATTAAAGGAAGAATTTATATGGGGAAGAGATAGCCAGTCCCCATTTGCATGAGTTCTAAACATGCAGTCATCTCTTTTTACAGTGAAAGTGGCACCAGTATGTTCATTCCTTTGTCCTTCAAGAACACCGATTACTTGATGTGAGCCATGGGGGCGATTCCAGACAGCTGAAGCAGTAGAACTCAGAGTTTCTAACCATACAAAATAGCAACAAATTTAATTTGAGTTATAATTCATACAAACATTAACAAGTTGGGGAAAAAAGGATGGGCAAACAAACCAGGAAGTGGGGTGTCAACATGCGGGCGTGGCCTTTTACTTTTCGCTGCCAACGGTTGAACTGGGCTCGTAGGAACTGAAGTCACAAATGGCTCTATTTCCCATGGAGAAACCCTTTCAGGTCTTGGAATGGATGCAGGTTCATCCCACTGAACCTGAAAACACGAAAAGATAGAACTTCAGTATTTTGATATGCCAAATCGATCAATAAGGACACCAAAAAATACACTAACCTTCAGTGATCGCCATTTAGAATCTCCCCAGTGAGGGCAATTATCTTCTACTCCTGTTATTGTACCCGAAAAACTGATCAAACATAGAAAAGAATGACAGATTAGAGAGGTTCCGTACTAATTGCAATGAGATTTTCTTGTGCGTTGTAAATAGGTGAAAACCTTTTATCTGGAGAATCCTCAACCTCAAACCGCATCTTGAATCTCATGCCAACTTCAAAACCATGATCTAAAGCTTTGAGATATTTGTTCAGGCCTATGATGAATTGACTGGTTCTGAAATTTTTAACACAGACCATGTCTGAGCAGATATGAACATTATTTGAATCATTTCGAGTCTACAAAAGAGCAAAGAAGTTCTGACCTAGGTTTGTAATAAACCACAAAAGATCGGTCTTGGTTGAAAGAGCGTGAGATGCAGTTGCAAGCACTCCAAGGTGCATGCTGTGACTTGAAATCACCGACGACGGAATGGAGCTCTGTTGGCAAACATGATGTCTAATCCCAACACGCAACTCCCCGTTCTCTCCCCTAGAATCAGAGATTCAATTAGAAAATAACCAATACATAAGAAAGAGGAAAATGGAGTGCGTCATTTTTAGTTGCAACTTACAATGACCGGAGTGCTAAAGTTTGAATTACGTACCTCAAGAATACAAAAGAATCTCCAGCAACTAACTTCTTAGAAGTAACAAAGGTACTCCATCCTGTTGTAAGCAAGTGCCGACTTGGTTTGCCTGTTCGAGTTTAAAAAGATAAATACATGAGTTTCCATCCACGAAACTCGACTATTTCATACCAACATACTTGACTTGCTAAATGTCTATTCATAGTGAAGACCTTTTTATTATCTGTCAAAAGTTGAAAAGAAGTTAATTGTTTAAATAAACAGTTGGTAAATTATACTTTGAACACAACTTTAAAAAGTTATGGAAAAAGTTTACCATGTTTGGTAACATGAATCTAACTATTGCATTTTTAAGCTTGAACTGTCTTATACGAATTTGTCTAGGCTATATCAAGGGAGCATATTAAGAAAGCAGAAACAAAGCGTCACCTCTATATATATGCTTAAAGTGCCACTTGGTCCCATGAAGATCGTTGGCCACAAGTTCTTGGGTTGGTGTCTGCTGGGTCATATCCTGATTCAAGAACATTCATAATGAAGACAAACTAAAATTATTTAAAGATTTAAATGACAATCACAGACAGGAATTATTACCAGGGGCGGAAGGCATTCATTTGCATGCTTTCGGAGAGATCGAAAACCCACCATGCGTGCTTGTATCCGAAGCCGTCAAAACCTTGCAGAATGAGTGAACCAAAGGCCTGGGAGGCTCCAGAGGACATGGATCTAGACTTTTTGGCTCAGTTTGCTACAAATAATTTTGCAATTATAGTATACACAAAAAGTTGCGTGATCGTTCCCTAAAAATTATGAAAGCGAGGAACACAGACGTGTTCTCCGATCTAGTGAGAATTCTTTCTTACATCTATTTCTGGCATCAGAGTAATTTGAGCATAAACCTCGTCAGTTTCTTTCTCAGCCTACAAAACAGACCATATCATGATTTATTAAGCATTTTAAAACTTAGTTTACCATACAATAGTGTTAGGTGCAAATATAGGAAGAGTTTTATCATATATACATGGTCTGTTTGTGATGTAGAATAATCAGCCAGATCAACATATTTGGGAGAACTGGCCAGAGATAATAGCATAACAACAAAATCTCCTGCAGTTTTTATAGCAAGTAGATGTTAACTAAACTAAATTCAGGCTATAGTCTGGCAAAGAGGATGAAAGTTTCTTGTTAAAATCTTTGCTACAAAAGCGTTCTTTCTTTAGGGCAAATTCCTATAACTTCTTGCCTGTGTTTTCTCTACAGATAGTCTTCGTGAAACCCACAAACCCCTTCCTCTTCTTCACAGGAGCACGATTACAAACAGGAAGGGAGCTCGAAAGGCCTTCTCCACTAAATGCTTACATTGTCTTACTAACACAAAAGAATGTTGTTTAAACAATTTATAATCACTAACTTATCACCTTGAGCGCAAAAAGGAGCATGGAAAAAATTTCTCCATTAGATTTCACAGTTTACAAAAGGATAATGAAGAGCAAGAGTAGATAGGAATAGGATCATACCATTAGCAGAATGTTCATAACACGACAAAGGATCTTTGGGGGAAGATTGAACATTGGTATCCTCTGATTTAATTCCTGATTTGTTGATGCCTCCAACTAACCAAACCCCCAAAACAGCACAAGTTTCAACATCCCCACAAAAGAAATTCAAGATCATCATAATCTTGAAGACTAAATTCCATACAAAGATCTGAAATCTTCAAGCACCCAGAAAAATAAATGTAAATTTGATAAATTGAAAATGTTACTGACTTGTTCCATGTGGCCTTGTGGAAAATAGAATACTCTCTCTCTCATTTTTGGAACATCCACCAGGGGACCTGCACAAGCCTTCCATAGCTCTGGATACAAAACATCCTCAACACTATTCCCTGAAATTCAATCAAAAGAGAAACAAAAATCCCAAAATTCATTTCCCAAACAAGAAAAGAAAACACTTGTGCAAGAAGCCAAACAAGATCAATCTAAATTTCTAACCTTCAGACGGAGAAAATGAGCTAGCCATGATTAAAGAGCCTCTCGCTGTGATAAAAAACTGACCTTTAAATCCTCAATCAAAGATCATTTACATAAACTATAAATTCACCTCTTTACACAGTATTGACAGCAATAATAATTGCTACAAACAAAAAGCTGTGCGGTTACAGTGGCGCCGGAAAACCAGCTTCTGTTTAGCAAGAATGAAATAAGTTGGGTAGTGAAAAACGCGCCGTTAAGAATCCCAAGAAACAACTTATCCTCCTTGATTCATTGCTTTCACACACACACACATTCTCTCTCCAGATGTATGTATATGTGTGTATATATTGCCTTCAAAGAACGGGGTTCGGTTGTCTCCTTCTGCTCCACAGTGTGGTGTTGGGTGAGGGTGGAGTGGGGGGTAGGCACCAACCTAACCATGGTTAGTGTGGAGAAGTGGAATGGACGGCTGTGACGACGACATTCTTGACGGGAACGTTGGGTTAATGCCTGTCTTTGGTTCCTCCGTTATAACGGCGGCAGGAATATAAGGCAGTCTCATCCCCCCGTATCAAAACATTACGAGGGTACCGTGGTCCGTGGGTTGGCAACCTTGAACTAAAAGCATGTGTTAAATTAAGTTATTAGTAAAGTTGTTATTTAATAACTCAAAAAATTATTTATATTAGTGTTATTAAGAAATTTGTTAAAAGAATTTTTTTAGTTAGTTGTTAAATTTATTGTTAATGTTAATAACAATTTTTACAACTTTGCTAGTATTTTTGAAAATTTTTTTATTTATTTAATAAATTTTGACCAATAACTTTTGAAAATAATGAGACTCATTTAGATTTGAGTAAATTCTATTATTTTTGTTTAACACATCTGATATGACACTTTAGTAATTGTTAAATTTAAATTGTATACGTGACATTTAATAAAAATTTAAAATATATTTTTTTACTTATGTAGATAGTTAAATTTAACAAAATCAATGTAGATACTCTAAAGGTGCTACATGCATTTATGAGTTTTTGCTTATGTATTCATAGTTTATTACAATAGAAGGGGGGAAAAAAGGTCTTATAACGTCACAAAATCTAAGTGTAGTTTTACCCTTAATAAAACTTTAAGGCATTCTCTTAAATTCTACCATGTTGACCTTGGCCTTAGCCCAACTTTTCAAGAAGCTTATTCCCACCACAATCCGAGATAGTGGGTCATTCCCTCGTTAAAAACATGATTGGATGTGATATTTACTCCATGAGAGAAACAATATAAATGTAAATTATATTATCACAACTTTTTGTACTTAACAAAAACAACACATGGCAACTAGCAAGATATTCAAATCATAACATTGTTACTTCTCATTTACTACACTCAATTTCATAGTTGTTTTTTATATTTATAAAAAAGTACATCAAGATGAAATAATACTATGTTAACAAACAATTAATTTGATCTAATTTGTCTGGTGTAATATTATTTGATAACAGGTAATAGCCCATTTCTCCTGTCTAACTTAGGTTAGATAAAAGAATTATACGAGTACATCTAAACCTTCATTATACCTTAAATATGCTTATGAAAGTCAACGTTATAGGTAGAACATTATCTCCACATAATTATTAGTTCAAATTTATTTTCTTGAACGTGTACACAAAAGTGTGACAAGTTTTAGTGCATCGTGCATTTCTTGCTCTTGTGTTCATGTTTCTACGTCTTGTTCGTATATTTTCACACCGCAAACGATATCAACTAAAACTGAACAGGATAATTGATAGTGTTACTGTAATCACATTTGCATTCTTCGTCACGTACTTGTAAGAGGCAATTAACGGAAAGCTAGCTCTAACCGAAGTTTTCACTTTGCACAGCTACTGCCCCAACTTGAAGTTGAGAGATTATCTAAATGGATGAAGAACGTGACTAACGCCGTTAAATCTAGTCGCCGTCTAATCGGTTGGGCTGCTCCGGGGCAGGCAACAAATTGGCTCCAGTAAACCCGGCAAAGAATTTTCATCAAATCAAGCACTTCCTCTTTCAACACTACCCTCCAGGTTATGGCTAAATTACCGGAACTGCCACTATCCCCTGGGCCCCAGCCGAAACACGTGAGAACTGTTTGTTCTTGGTCTTTTACTCTACGGTTGCATCTGTACGAGTGTTTACAGTGGTCCCGGTCAGTACGAGTCATCAGATTAATCTGACGGGTCAATAACCTGCCACGTGTCAGTGTGGTCCCTATTTATTTTCGGACCAGTTGATGTCACTAGGCTAACATCTTTGATGTCCCTGCGACACATGTGACCATGTCCAAAGTTTTTGTTGGGATTCCCTTTTTTTTACTATTTTTTTTTTCTTTTTCTCCCCTTAATTAATAGCGTCTCAATTATTTGTGATCTTGTAAAAATATAGCGTTGGTTTTTTATTTTTTTTTTCCAACAAATATGCAGTTTCACTTCATAGATCAAATATATACAAACGGATCAAACGGGGAAACATCATCTCTGCAATCCTCAAACATAAAAGCAACAAGAGTAATGTCTTATTATTATTTTGATTGAAATCGTCTTAATGTTATTAATTGAAATGTAAAAAGATTTGAGTTGATGGGTAAAAAAAATTATATAAAAGAACAAAAAGGAAGAGTAATTTCTTTTTTCTTTCAATAATAACTCTTCCTTTTTTAAGAGAAAAAAGAAATTAAAAAATGTATATTTGCATAGCTTATTTCTTATATAGATAGATCTTATAAACATCGTTAAAGAATATACCAAATATGTCCCATAATTGACCCTTTCTTAAAATCACATTACTTTTTTTTCCTTAATAATCACATTGTTACTTCACTAGCCTAGTTATTATTAGTTTATTATTATTGTTGTTATTATCTATTATTATATTCAAGTTCTTAAATTAATGGAAAACATTATTAATTTCTCCATTGTCATTGTCATGGATCAAAAAACATTTTATGAAAAAAATAGAATATGTGTATTAAAAAATATTTACTACTAATATTCTTTAGAAAATATAGTTACCATACATACATTCTTGGTTTCACAAAGTTAGATTCATGCAATTTGGGCTAAATAATGACGATTATTGAGTTTTGAAGCTATATACTAAATGGTTAGTTTTTTGGAGAAGAAACTTTTTAAGGTAAGGTATAAAGACGAACTATATTATTCTATAAGTACATCATCATATAATTTCAAGACACCATTATCTATTGAAAATCGACTCTTCACTAAACTTTGACAGATTGTATTGCTAGTTTGAAAATCTTGATCACTAGACATCATCAATTTTTCTTGAATTTTTTATCGACTTGGATGAATAACCGTTTTGCTTAGACAAAATTGAATGTGGACAAAAGAATATGATGAAAATAATTATGTGTGTAGAAAGAGGTGATTAGTTAAATCCTTGCCTTTTAATTAAGGAACTACTTTGCATCTTATAGTAGATTAAGCAATTCTTTGTCCCCTTTAAGAAAATATAAAACAAGAAGGCATCTTCCATTACCCCGCTTTACAAGTGGTATTCATCCATTAAATAATGATATCATGTAATTTTTTACTTTATTTTTTTGTTTAGAAACGCATGTTTTGCTACAACCTCTATTTCACTTCATTATTAGTCCAGAATTTGAGCATTTAACCACCGTATTACAATTCAAACCACTTAATTTTATTATAATATATAAATAATTAAAATGTCTTAAAGTAAATATTTTTTTCAACCTCAATTTCACTTTATAAGTAAATTTTTTTTTACCGGAATTTTATAATAAGTAAATTAAAACGCCTTAAAGTAAATATTTTTCCTGTTTCCATGTTACCTCATTTCAATAGCAACTGAGGAGCTTCTTTTAGAAACAGCAACGATTAACCAAACATAGCTTGCATGAATACTTCACACATATACTTGGAACTGTGGTTAACCGGACCCCAAACGAAGTTCAAAAAATAGGCTCTATGGTTACTAACTTTTACTTAAAAAAAAAATAAAAAAAACTACAACAATATTCGTTATTAGTCAAGAAACCAAACAAAGCAACAATACAAATTAAAATGCCAAAAGAAAAGGGAAGAAAATAGAAAAAGAAAATTTGCATGAAATTCGCCCCGTGGCTACTTGAGCCCCTAAGAACAAACTTGTTGAGCTTGTGTTCAGATACGGCCCGTTAACACAAACACGTCCTACCTACGTAATTGTAAATGTCACTAATGTCTAACGTTTTATATTATAATTATTTAATTAGAGGTATTTGAAAAGGTTTTATTAAATGCATACTTTTATTGTAGATTAAGATATACATTTATTTATTTCTCTATATCCCATTTTCTTCTTCTTTTTGTGTATTTGGATGGAGAACGTAGGACAACCCAATTACATGAAGGTTATGTGTGTGCTTGTCTGTCCCTATGCTTATTCAGGCAAGCAGCCACATCAATTATGCGTAGCACTATCTTCCAAAGCCCCATCTAGCATAAGCAATTTTGGTTGTTTATAAAGCCAGTAACCTCTATAACAAAATTGGAAAAAATATGCATGTATATATATAGTGTTTTATTACGAAGTTTAATAATAACAACAACAAGAGACGTGAGCACGTAAAAACATATTTCCTTGATATACCAAATCATATACGTAGGATAGTTCTTAACTAACTAGAGTAGATTGCTTTGAATCATACACATGTTACTTATTTTAATTTTGTGATATATAGCACTACTCTTTAACTTCACAATGTGTAGCTAGAAGATAGTCAAAAAGATAGACGAAACTGGACAACCCATATGCAAAACACAAAAACATTTTTTTAATGTTTCAAAGGGTAAAAAAATAGCACTTTCCAAAAACGGGATGGCCGAGAATCAGGGTGGTCAACCCCATATCCTCCACAGTTTCATGTTATTGTTATTTTGGTCAGTATATCGAATTATTATACGCTTAATTCATGACATGAATCACATTCCCTGTGGTAGGGAAAGAATGTAGATATTTGATGGATGGATAGCAACCAGAAAAACAAGACAATATATTTGTGGAAAAAGCAGCACGAATTTTTAAAGGATGTTGAAGCTTTTGAAGAGGAAAAAAGGGGGGCGAAGGCAATAATATGATTGCCACACACCCCAAGTGGAGACCAATTTGGCCAATGTTGTTTGGCTACCTTAAACTACCAATTTCTACTTTATACCTCCACGCCCACCTATATTTTTTTGGATGACGACGTCGGATGCCTCTTTTTTAACTGGCCCGTATGTTATTTTCTTGTCTGTTAATCAAGAGGTTGTAATTTATCAAAAAATAAGAAAATAAAAATCCAAGAGTTTGTAATTAAGATTTGGTCAACTATCCACATGTGATGATAACAAATAGTAGAGTGGTTTGCCATGTAGATTTTTTTTTTTTTTTTTGCCTTCAAAGAATTTAACATTTTTAATAAATCCGGTGAATTGGATTGACATCCAATTGAATATTGTTGGATACAATTGAATCAAATATACCTAACATATGGTGATTATTATCAAGAAAAGAACCATGTTACACTCTTGCAATTGGTCCATCAAAAACCAAATAGAGATCCTAAATTAGACCAATGACATGGTAGCACAAGGCAAGGCAGTCACTAGAATCTTTGTGTAAACTAGAATTCATTTGAAAAGAAAATTTAACTTTTTCTAATGCCATATTAAAATTAAGCCAATTCACACATATCCACTAATTAAAATAGTTCGTCTGCAAAATGGGACATTATGGAGTGTTACCATTAGAGGATGACGCTAGCTAGCAGAAAACCATATAAATAAATTCAACTTTGTGTTTTTTCCCCTATGATGTAATATTTCATTTTATTTTTAACATTCTTTAAAATTTTGTCACACTCTATTTCCATTTAGATAAATTTTGATTGACGATATAATACTTGAAGAACACCCACAAATTAAAGACATGATATGCAAGTTTTACTTTCTATCCTTCATATGAGCATGTTACCTTCTAATCGAACATAATACGAAACTCACCTGTTGGAATACGTACTATGCTAGTTGACTGTGAGAATTGCCAATAATGTGACATGACGTCTCTAATTTGGGAGGTCCAAATAATGCATTTCCCATTTTGACGATAGTTTAATGCTCACATGAATTGGTTAGCCAAGCATTTCATCCATCAATCACTCGAAAATAGACAAGCCCAATCTTGTTTGGTAAAAGGGGGACGTGTGAAAATAAATCTACATAGTTGACAAAGAAGGCCTCGATTGTTTTCTTGGACATGACAATTTTCATTGATTGTATTCAGTGTTAGGTAACCTAATAACAACAAAATAAAACAAAACAAAGATAGCAAAATCCAATGGTTGAACCATTTACATTTGAGAATTTTGTCATATCCTCTATAAATTGCTTTTAGACGGTTAGACAATCTCATGAATAATCATTCACAAAAGGGTTAATTACACCTAGCGTCCCCAACCTTTCAAGTTTATTGAGATTACATCTCCAACTTTTAATTTTAGTTCTAGGGGCCCCTAACATTTCAACAGTGTTATATCTGAGGTCCCTCTAAGAATTTTCATCTATTTCCACCGTTAAAGTCATGGGTATTATTATAAAATACCAAAAATTGAATATTTTAATGTTTAAAAATAAAAAAAAAAAAAAGATGGGGGAGAACCCCCTCCCCCCACATGTGCTACCGGAAATGGCTACCATTTTCGGTCACAAAGGGGGGGAGTCTCCCCCCTTTTTGGCCGGAAATGGCAGCCATCTGGGCCGCCATTTCCGGCCAGAAAAGGCGGGACTCTCCCTCTCTTTTGGCTGGAAATGGTGGCCCAGATGGCTGCTATTTCCGACTAGAAAAGGGGGGAAGTCTCCCCCCCTGTACTGCCATTTCTGGCAGCACATGGTGGGGGGTCTTTCCCCATCTTTTTATTTTTAAACATTAAAATATTTAATTTTTGGTATCTTACGATAATACTCTTGACTTTAACGGTGGAAATAGATGGAAATCGTTAAAGGGACCTCATATGTAACACTTTTGAAATGTTAGGGACCCCCAAGACTAAAATTAAAGGTTGGAGATGTAATCTCAACAAACTTAAAATGTTGGGGACGCTATGTGTAATTAACCCTTCACAAAAATAAGTCTATTGGTCGTCATCCACACAAATCCGATCAACGGGATCCTGGTCAAACTACCCTACCCTACTCTAAGTGAGAAAGCCAAAAAAAAAAAAAACCGATGAACATGTCTCATCACATCACATATACTACCCAGTTTTAAAGAGATAATTCTATATTTTTTTTATCCATCTTAAAATATAAACCATTTTCCTTTTAAAAATAGTTAAAATATTAAGTTTTTCGTATATACCCCCGTTTCAACAAAATAGAAACGTTAAATTGAAGTTAAATAATAATAAATGAAAATGATATAATAGAAAAATGACATTAAATTTACTTTTTTAATACAATTAAATATTATAGCATGTATGCAAATAATTTTTCAAAATCAATTATCACTTAAACTCATTTTCAATCACACATTTATCTATTAAAATATAATCTTATATGTAAATTCGTAACTTTTCAACTACATATTATCTTAAAAAAATCACTTTTCACAAAAATTTTCCAAAAATCACTTCCATAATGACCCAATGAACTTTCTTAATCTCTGGAAAAATAGAAAACGAGCTATTTTTGTTGATGATGATGATGATAATAATAATATAATAATAACAAATGAAAAGGGGGAAAACGAAAGCAATCGGGCCAATTCGACTCATCAAGAGATCAGCCCACAAAACACGGCGGAAAATCTGCCTAATTGCAGTGGCCCATTTTAACTAAAGTTGGATCCGGCCTAAGCTCGTGAAGGGGTGGAGCATGGGAAAATGACTCGCCATCACTTCATTGGAAAATGTATACCCTTATGTAACCTCCTCGCCCCCATGTTGTGTAAACATATATAAAGGTGAAAATAAATTTTGAACATCTACAAAATTTGGTGAGTTATATTTTTTTAATTTATCTTTTAGAGGGGAAAAAATGTGTTACAAGTCGTTCAAATTTTAAATTAAATAGAAAGAGTCCAGAATAGTCTTTTTTCCCTCACATAGAAATATAATTATTTGCAGTGGTGGAGCCACTTGGGGGCCTTTGGGAGCACTGGCCTTCAATGAAGTTTACTTTTTTTTTTTTAATTTTAGTTATTTTTAATTTTTTTTGTCTTTAATTAGTTTTGTAATGATAATTTGAAACAAAATATGAGTTTAAATAGTTAAATAAATTAATTAAAATTTAGTTTTTGGTTGAAATTCAAACCATGAAAACATTACAAAGTTATTATCAAAACTTATTGTTTAAAGTTATTATATGAATTTATATACGTACATAAAGATATATAAATATATCCAGGGAATTTGATAATGGTACATTACATATAAAAAAGTAACATTTAGTGTTTTACTTTTATAATAATATTTTATTTTATGAAAAAACATAAACAAAATAAACTAAGTCGCACCCTACTAGTTAAAGATTTACAAAGGGCCCCACTAAATTTTGCTCCTGACTCTGCCACTGATTATTTATTTATTTTTTTTATTACAAAGGGGATTGAGGGGAAGGGGATGGGGGGATTCGAACCCGGATATCTCCGGTAAAGGGTAAGGCTCCTGGCAACTTAGGCTACTCTTGATCCCCGACTCTGCCACTGATTATTTGAAAGAGGAGTGAGGGAAAAAAAGAAAATAAAATAAAAATAACTCATCAAGATGATTGAAAACCTAGACCAGAGTGTTGATTCTTTATCTTTACGAGATTGACAAGATGAGTATCATATAATTTTACCACAGTATACTCCCTCCGTCTCACAAAGATAGTCTGATAGATAATTTTACACAGATTAAAGATTAGTAGGTAATATGATTGGAATATTTAATTTTACCTTATTTTTCCATATATATCCTTGTGTCATTGTCATTAATTATTTGAAATATTTTCAATGTATAGGTAATTGAATAATAATAATTAATTAGAGGTATATATGGAAATGAAACATTAAATACATGTTCAATATGATAAGTGAACTATATTTTTAAGACCGATGAAAATGAA